>VKOC01018573.1:0-41184 GCA_009364415.1 Spea multiplicata | reverse complement strand
GAAATATGATGTCATATTCTGGTGCTCAGGTTAATGTGTGTTTTGCTGGATATATCCAGCCCTGTGTGTCTAAAATATATCAGTTTTCGTTTTGTTTTATACACTGAGTCTCGGCTAGTGACTGGGAAACTGGGGAAAGTGTGTGGTGTCCCAGGCTAAGGGAGCACAACTCAGTGGAGGTAGTTAGTCGGACTAGCCAACACCCACTTAAAGTCATGATGTTCTGGGCACAATTTTCGTTAACTGGCTGTTTTTTTTGTGACAATTGTCGTCAAGGGGGTCAAAGGGATGTATTATTAATTTAATAAATTCACACTTGGATTCCTGTTAATAGGCCCACAACATGACACATATAGTAATAATGTGATATAACCATGCCATTGTAGCAGTGGCTGGTATTTAGGAATATTTAATATGTTCATAATGTGTGTAGATTTATGGCAGGTATAAAATGATCAAGACAAAGCAAGAATTCAGTACATACCCAGGAAATACCATTATGTAAGGCATAAGTATTGGAGATTTTGTCACTCTATGGCCATATATTGCTTAGCCTGCCACTACATCAAAGTACCCCAAGTATGGTGAGTCCTGTCTAATTTTGCATGGCGTTATTGCTTATAATAATACATATTAAAAAGAATGATGTATGAAGAGATGTGCTGTATTTTAATAGTCACACTAGCTTGTGTCATGCTTTATGCTTCACCATTCTAGCTCGCTTCATGCTGCAGTGAAATCAGTGGCCGTGGTTTATATAGAAGCTGAGAGTCATTGAATTAATGAGCCTGTTCATACAGCGCATAAATCAATGGTTTCAATATTAATACCAAGATGTTATCCATTTGTTGTTTAGGTTGATTTACCTGAGGGCAAACATCTTAAATTATGATTTTCTGTTATTGTAGTCTATGAAGTCTGTAAAGGGTTATGGTGACGGTGCAAACTTTTCTTTGCTGTGTAGACAGTCAATATAAAAAGTATCTAATGATATCAAAAGGAACATGTTACAAGACAGTTGTTACAGAATACACCCAAAATAGCCAGTTATGTGCTACCAGAAATACAAAGAGTGTCAGTGCTCATCGGAGATCTTAAGAGACAGTTTAATGTCTCATGCATGTCTCACCAATAAAGAATAGACATTAAAGAGCATGTATAATTAGACAGCTGGTCTCAAGACTGGCCCCAGGGGAGGTGACCTACTGGAAAATCTCCCGGTATCACGGTAGGTTAGTCTGGCCCTGCTTCCACTCCCTCAATTCTTTTATATAGATAGCAATATTTTTAAAGCTTATCAGGACTGAGCAGTGGACAAGGTGTACAGGGTACTGGGCAGAGAAATTATTTCCTGTGCAGGGGCATGCTGAGTACACATCATATTCATGTGCCTGAGGCAAGAACAGAAAATTATGCCTCCAATATATCTATATAGAGGTTATTTAAAGGAAAGTAGATAGATAAACAAGGAAATTAATGATATTAAAGCTGCAGATTAAATTACATAAATAATGATACATTTCTACAAACCCAGTGATTTATTCTCATTTTGTGCTGGTCTTAGTCTGAGTAAGTGTTTTGTATGCGCTTTATAGGATATTAAGGAAAATGGGACACTGTAGTAACCTTTGGCACTCTAGAGGTTGGTACAATAATGCCCATTATTCAAATGGAAGTGTTATAGCATAGTCCTCATCATCTTACAGTTAGCCAGAAATAGATATGATACAGTGCATCTTATAGTGCGCATAAGCACATAGTGAGCCTCACATATTTATACTGCTATATAGTGATCCAAACACTGATGCCTGTACTGCATAACTCCTTATTATACAGTATATTGAGCCAGACAATGACAGTGGTCAAGCAATATATAGCAAGTCAGACACTGATGATGGTACAACATAACTCCCATCATTAACCCTTTTACTGCTAAGGACGTAGTGGTTACGTCCTCACAAGTGGGCTTCAGGTGCTAAGGACCACTACGTCCTCAGCAGTGACTTACCTCGGTGGAGGCCACAGCCTTCCGCCCCGGCGATCTGGCCTGTATCCTCCAGTGATGCAGTCATCGCGCAATGTCACGATGATGTTAACTAACAACTTTATTAACAACTGACAATTGTCAGTTAAAGAGGTATGGGGGGCATGCTGCTTGTATCTCAAGCATCTAAGCAGCTGCAGACATATACCGTTGGAAAGGTAATTGCCTCACCTTTCCAATGGTATAAGGCTTGTAAAAGAAGAATAAAAAGTTAAAAAAAGTAAAAATGTAAAAAAAAGTAAAAAAAAAAGATTTGGGGGCAGATAAATAAAGATCACAATTGCCTAGTTTGTACACACTGCTACTGCACACACTTATTCTAACCCTGACAATAAAATTCTACACAATTACAATTCTAACCTAAAACAATACTAAATAGTACCCTGGGCTAAGCGTATTTTACGGAGAATAATTTCATATTCTTAAGGCCCAAAATAGCAATAGGTATAGTAATGGGTATGCTGCCACAATACACATGTATACACTGGCCTTACACACAAAAAATACCCTGCCCATAAACACACATATACATTGCCCTTACATACACCAGCCCATACATTGCCCATGGACACATACTGTGCCCATACACACATATACACTCTACTTGCAAGAGCCTGCCCGTACACGCACATATACACTGCCCATACAGACACATGTACACTGCCATTTCAAACACCTGCCTATACACAATCAAAATACAAACACACACTTATTACCCCATCTCTTTTTCTTTCTCTCCCCCTATACCTTTTATTCCACTCTTTCTCATTGTCTCCTCCCTTGTGACAAACTCTGTTAGTTGAGGGCCATAAATATCACTTTTAGGAATTCTCAGCAACACCTATTTGCAGCAAACTGTGTTCTTTATTTGAAAGTGCGCAAATCAAACACCTTAAAACAAAAGCATAAAACAAAATTCTGGCTCTCAGTTGGAGCACTCTCTGGCTATACTTTGTCCAGACTGACTAGCCTAAACACCCACTAACTATATCTTCCTGTCAGACCCATCTAAGCCAGGCTCCGGAAATCTCCTCCAGACAGCAATAGCTAGCATGGATTTCCCAGTGGAAGGGGTACTGAAGCCTCCCTATCCCCCTTTCTCCTCATCTCTTACCTTTTTCCATGTATGCATTCTCCTTCATTAAGTCATGTGCCACAGTGAGCACGTGTTTCATGCTGACCGATGGCAAATCACTTCATATACCAGTGCTCAGAATCAATCGCTAACACAAAGTGGGTCCATGGGACCCAGGCGGCATTATGACGAGGCGGCAAATTGCTGTCCCAAGACATTTTGTTACTGGAGAGGAAGCGTTTCGGCTCCTCTTTTCTGTGAATCTGTCTGGCCTCTTGTGTCTGTAAATTGACACACACAATGATTTTAGCCAGGTACAGGCATGGACATGGTTAATGGCAGACATTATATATATATTTAAACTTAAAACAATACTAAAGAGTGCCCTTGGTTAAACATGTGTTAGAGTAAGTCAGTCTTTTTTTGGGCCCAAAATAGCAATAGTAAATGACACAAAACACATACATATACACTGCCCTTACACTTGCATGTCCATATACATGCCTACCCATACACACACATACACGCCTGCCTATACACACATACATACACACGCACATTCACGCATGCATACACACAAACATCCTGGTTTACCCTTCCCCTTAGACACACTTGCCCTACAAACACTTTCAAAACACACACAAACACACTCTCCCTTTTCTTTTTTCCTTCTCTTTATCTCTCCTCCTTTTTTTCTCTACTTTTCTTATTATATCACACTTTTTCCCTATCTCTCCCCTTTTCCCCATCTCTTATCTTTCTCTCTCTCCTTTTCTGTCTTCTTAATTCCCAGAGTCTTTCCTTGCAGAACTCTGCTTCTGTGCTCCATCATTGTGTGTGTGGCTTCAATGCTGAGTGCTTACTCACTTACTTACTTGCTGAGTGCTTACTTATAGATGTAGTTTCCTACTACATCTATAACCTATATTTGCATTAGATTCCTCTGCTTGAGCTTTCTGCTGGGAGGAGACTAAACCCAACCTGTCCTTCCATTACCTCCTTTCTTTGTAAATGCAAATTTGTTTGAACTCCATGCATGCTTGTTTTTCCAATATGCTTAAACTGAAACAAATACAAATACATTGTCCTCATGTCGACCGACAGACGAGCTATAGTGACATATTACTTTTCAGGAAAGACAACGTAGCATTATTTTCCCCTGTAAAACATGTAATCTACACCCTATCTGCTTCAATACTGTTTTCTATTTGCTTTAAATATAATATATAGAATTATTAAAGCATCCTTTGTGAGACCTTCTGTACGGAGAGGTATATATGTATCTCTTCTTTGTAGTCTTAATATGCTAACCAGGAGAAAGAGCTAATTACTTTGAATTAGGGGACCGCATGGGGATCAATGACATTTATATCAAGAATGTTCTTTCCTCCCTCTCTCATTAAAGTTTGGCAATGTCTTATTGGCACTACCAGCCACATACAGTCAAAACTCACTATGAGATTAATTAAAGAGTAGGTAGCCTAGTTTGCCCTTTAATGATATATGTGTTGCAATAAATTCTTGACCTTAGAATGCATAAAATCAGTTATAGATGGTTCAGAAACATCTTTTACACTATAATGTAATGGGTTAGATGACATGATATCTTTTTCTTCTGGTTCTACTCCATTTACTTTCCATCTTTATTAAACAAACTTTAAAATTGTAATATTATTGCAAATTAACTATTATTCTGCTTACCTGCAATGATAATTCAGTGGCTCCCGGTGGTAAAATGAGGACATCTTTACTTGTTGTTAAAGTACAATCCTAGTTTGCATTAGTTGGTGCAGACTATATTGATTAAATCAGACAGATTGAGTGGTGTTTAGCAAATAGACATACAGTACATGACATTGTGCCCATAATAAAATACCCTGTATTGTAGCGTCACGTCAAGCAAGCCATATGTTTCACAGCAACTGTTGAAACAACTGAAGTGTGAGAACTAGTTAGAAATTAAACTGATGGGATGAAGGTGCTCCAGCTACTGATGTGAGTAAATTGTTCACTGATCATAGGCTGCAAAAAATATCTCCTCCCCTTCAGAAAACATAATAAAGCGTATTCATATAATCCATATGGGAAATCCATTATAATCTATATAGAAACAGTGGTGTGATAATAAATTTCACTGCAAAGAAAACATTCTCTGAAGGCCTTAATTGGTTTTATTAACAGATATCATCAGGTTGCCAAAAGCTTTTGGTAAAGGCCTGCTTACTAACCATACATCTGATACTACCCCCTAAATCAAGTGTACTATTTGAAATGCTATTTGAAATGTTCAGAGACATGGAAACACATTAGCTTGAAGTTACCCAGGTACCCAACTTGAGGTCCACACAGTGGTCAAAGGCTGAAAATCACCCCATTGAACATATCCTTATCTTCCCAAATATATGTTAATAATTATGGTTGATTGGGGTCCAGAATTCATGAACCTGGAAGAAGTGACATTAGGACATTATGAATACTGTATTCTATTTTCAGCTCCTTGGTGAGCCGTATAGCCAAAGTAGGGGTATGGCCATAAGATGTAATGGGGACCCCCAATATTTATGCCTCAGAATGGTATTGGATGGGTGTTCTTGCTCTGTTTTGTGTACTTATTGGTCTTTATTCTGAGGTGGTGCTACTGGAGAGGTGGGAGGCGAGCAGTGGAGGACAGACTGCGGCAGTGAGTACGACAGTAAGTATGTTAACATATGTGTGTCAGGCTATATGTTGGGGTGGGGTCAGGGTAAAAAAAGACACAGACAAGTTGTTTGGAGGTGATGATGGCACAGACCAGCTGCTGTGCCAAAGATGGTACAGATAAGCTGTTTGGGAGAACTGACAAGCTGGGGACAAAGATGGCAAAGGCAGGCTGTTTGGAGGTTAGGATGGCAGCTGCTTGGGGGCAAAGGTGGCACTGTGGGACATGTTGCTTGGTGAAGTTGCGGGGCCCCAGGCAGTTTCCTATGGTTTTTAGTTATACCCCTGTTGGAATCCAATTTACTGAAGAAAGAAATACAAAATTGTGCACAGTTTAGTCATAAGGAAGACTAAAACATTCCTCTCTGATCTTATATACTATAAAGTACATGTTTTTCATTTTATTATCTCATTTACTGAAAGATTTTCATCTATGTCATTGATTTAATTACCACGAATAACAAAACTGCAATACAAATATCCAAGTCTCAATACTCCATTATATTTATGAATTAATAAACAAGTTATCTTATTTAAATGTGTACTTTCCCTGTGTTTTAATTAAATTGTGCCCCTCTGGCTATTCTGCAGGCAGAATTAAAGTAGGAATTTGCTATTTATTTGTTAAAATGAGTGACAGGTGATATTTTACATAAAACTGTTGTTAAACAGAAGGAATCTGTTACAGAGCAGCAAATATTTAGCTATGAATTTCAGTATATCATATACATTTTGCAAATAACAGCATGGTTTATGTATTATGGAATTATCAGCTCTAAGTAAACTATATAGCAGATGTTAAATTGGGATAGGTCATGTAGGTTCATACATATATATTATATTTTTTAATAATTTTAATGAAGTTCTCCCGTGACTTTAAAATATCAGCAACAGTTTCTTAATTAGTTTAAGGCAGTGGTCATTCCAAACTAATAAGCCATTTCACTTTTTGAATTCAAAAGTTAATTGAAGGAACTCTAGGGTCGAGCCAAACTGCACGATATATGAGCATGTAATCTAATAATTTAATTGCACATTTTGATAAATGTGTTCCTGATTTAGACAGCTTTATTAGAAGTTTAAGAGAAATATCGAGTTATTCAAATGAGCCACTTGTCATTGTTCCAGCAATAAAAAGGACTCGGTTTTCATGACACATAGTCTTAGGATATGTAGGCATCACCTTTACTTGTGATTATGCATACAAAAATGATTCTTGTAGCTGTTTAGAAAAGGCAATTTTATCACCAGTACAATTGATGGAAAAGTCCAATCTGCAGGAACATTCCACTGGTTGCTACGTACCAGTAACAGTTTTTTTATTGGTTATACCCAATATGAGTTTAACGACAAGTTCCTTGTAGACCCCAGGGGTCGATCTTGTAACCAGAGGGTACCCTTTTTGATGCCTTGATGCCATCATACTGCCACATTATATCAGTGGAGATCTGTGTGATGCTGTTAAAAAAACCTGCCTGGAACATGCCTTAATTGTATCAATCAATATCCAAAAAAGGGTGCAACTGTCAATGTTGGATTGCAAATAAGAATAAAATTGAATTTAGAGTGACAACAACGTTTGGGACAACCACAAAGCCTCTTGTCCCAAACGTAACTAATATACACACTAGAATACACACACTCAGCATAACAGACACTCACTAAAACACATCACTCACTCCCATCTATCACGCATCACTCCTATTGCAACTGACTCCTTCATACCTAATACACCTTTCACACATAATATCTCACTACCTCCTACCTATCAAACATCGCAACTCACTCCTACCACACATGCCTCTGCATCACAGAGCCAGTCTCTACATCACTAGCTTTACTCATCAAAAAGTTATCAAAAGAAGATCAATTTCACTATAAGATTCCCTCTTTTTAATGGTTCCTATATCATGTGGTTGTGATGATGACATCCATTAATTCCAGACCAATGTTGCTGTTAAAAATACTAACAAAATATTGTTACAAGGATATTTTGAGTGTCATCCCCTCATCACAATCATTATAAGGACCCCATAAGGAGATTGTGTGTTGGTCACACTGTAATTAACCATAAAAGAAATGCATTGTTCCCACCATTGTTTAAATAGGTTGGTATAAACTGGGGGCACAGCATGTACCCATAACATAATGTCCTGTGTCACAAAGGGGTTAAAAAATTGCAAAGTGTTTGTATATCCAAAAGAATTTGTATAAAGAAAGATGTAGATATTGTAGCATGCTGGTTCCAGTGTTTATCATGTAAAATAAAAACGTGTAAGACCAACATCAAACCCATCTTAATAACAGGCTCTATCTTGGATCCTAAATATACCTTTAATATATATTATATATATATATATATGTTAATGCCATTATTTAGAATGAACATTGAGCCTCCTACAGATCCATCGAAATTTTAATGACAAGGTATTCTACATCATTCAGGATCCTGTAGTGACTTATTCAGAAACTAAAATGTTGTATTTTAAAAGCATCATCAAAGACGTGGGTAACAATATGTCAGACTTGTTTTTAGTATTTATGTATTAAACAGTTTGTGTTTTGTTCAGGGAAGAGAACATACTTCAGTTGCCAGCAGTGCATAATTACAGGGAGTGGAGCAATTACTGCTTTGTTCATCAAGACCTTTGTGTTACAGTTTAATGATGGGGTAATGTATGCAAAACCATATCATTTGTAGCAGTAAATATCTGTGTGAGAATATGTCCACTTGAGTACTTATGTTGGTCACGGTCCATGGTTCTTGGAACCCAGAGCAGTGTCCCCTATGGCCCCCAGGCCCTACCTCAAGGAATGTATCTTCCTTGTGCCCTCTGTGGTAAATACTGGTTCATGAGGTCATATGCCAGTACTCTGCCTCAAAAGGACATGCAAGGAAAATATACTGCAAAGTTTGTACTCTGTATAGTGTCTGCAATATGCACATGACTTTCTGTAAAGAATTGACCAACAGGCCTAATTTCTTGCTGGGCAGTGCCAGCACCGACATGACGGCAGCCAAGTTCATGTGGGTTGGAGAGTTAACAGTGGAACACCAGTTGAGGTGGACATTGAAGATATAGCCTAGTTAGGACACTCACATGTAGGGAGGCAATAATTGAAAAAAGGATAATTCCATTTTATTCAATTTGTTACATTTTTTTAAACACCAAAACTCTCCAGTTGATCATCAGACATCTGCGTGCAAGTTCGAAGCAGAGCTTTAAGATCAAGTAGGAACAAAATGGTAGTTTTCAACTAACAAAGCACACATGGCATGTGATCAGGGAAAACTACACTCCTACACAA
Source organism: Spea multiplicata (assembly GCA_009364415.1). Taxonomy (NCBI): domain Eukaryota; kingdom Metazoa; phylum Chordata; class Amphibia; order Anura; family Pelobatidae; genus Spea; species Spea multiplicata. The sequence goes on along the minus strand of VKOC01018573.1, from coordinate 32,059 downwards.
TGTGTTATATGGCATTTACATGTACAAAACAAAATCATCATATGTCTTTTTAAATCTATGTATATAATTTATCACTAAGCGACAATACGGTATATTAAAAATTAATTTGTTTTCCAGTTACATCACCACGAAAAAGTGATTTCAAGGTCAGAAATGTCCAAGTAAAATATTTCAGTGTGATTAACATAATTACATCCAAGAAGTATTTCTTTTCCAGGGGATTAGATTACTGCATTGCAATACGATATTAATCATTTTCAGAAGTTTGTTTAAATTGTCAGCTCTGATCAGAACCACCATTTTCTCCTTTGAAATAACACTGTCACCGTATTTTTCTATTTTATGTAAATAGTATGCTCAAGATGCAAAAGGTGTTATCTGCTGGAATATATTACTGCAAAACTAATTCATCAACCCAATATACTTGCTATAGTGAATTTTAACACCAATAATTTTCGTGAGGAATGTATTGATCCCTCTTAAACCCAGTGTCTAACCACATAAATAAATATATTGCATGATCAAATATAATAAATGCAATTCAAGTGAAAATAATTTGTTCCGCAAGTAGAATTTGATGCAGTGGGAGAGAGTTCCGTTTTTATTACATTTAAATAGCTTTACCCCCATGTGTTAGCATTAATATCACATTCTGTATGTGACTAGAGTAGGGCTGCCCAAAGCCGGTACTCGAGGGCTGCAAACCGAGGCTTGAGCACAGGCACCTTGATTACAAATTAATTAAACTACTTATGTTTCAGGCAATGGATATGTAGAATTCCTGGGCTGTTTGTAGCCCATGAGGACGGGAGTTGTGCAGCCCTGGACTAGAGGGTAATGGATAGGATAAGCTCAGCTTTATACTGTCACACTGTTCATAGCCATAGAGGTAGACAAATCCATGTGTATCAACCTAGTTTTCCCGTCTGACCCTGTGTGTTCCTGTACACAAGAGCTATGTTACCAGTTTACTAAACAGTATATTATGATTACGGTACATAACAATATCATATAATAGGGTGAGTAAATGGGTCAAGTCGCTAGCTTTACACTTTTGATCGTGGTTTCTATTTGTCCCTAGAATCCCTCTTTCGAATGTAAGTATAAAGTAAGTATTCTTTATATCTCAGACAAAAGACATTTATTTCTGATTACACTGATTTTATTATGGATACATTGTACAAAATGTACACTCCTTTCCTGCTCCGTTACCTATAATTTCTTGGAATCATTTAAATAATACATACACCCAAATTGTATTGTAAAGAATTTTGTTCTCCTTTGAAAAGTGTCTATGTTTTTTTCATGTATAGTTTTTGGTATTTCATGCACCTTGTGTTTAAGAGATGAAACCTTTGACAGGGGTAGCTTCAACTCTCGGGTTCTGTCATGCCCAATTAACCCCCAAATTAGACACCAATGTGGGATGAAAAGGCTACAGCCAATTTATTAAAGTCATTGCCACGCAACCTGTGGACATAAAAGGTGAGTTAACACGACAATGACCCAAAAAACATTTACAACCGAGCACCCAAAAGCTTGCCAGGATCAACAGGGGCCAAACCATAAACGTCACCTATGGGAGGGCATCCCTTGAAGCCCTACCCCCATCCAAGATTCTAGCAAACACGCCCAGGCAGGAACCTCCCACCAACACTTTTCCACCATTGGCTCTAACATCTCATGACACCCCCAGCTACCTGGCATGCTACCGCCCCCCCGGCTGTGACAAAATGCCTAGAACAGAAACAGAGAAAATTAGTAAACATGAACACCAACCAGAAACATAGCAACAAGAAAACATCTCACAATAAATAAAGGGAGAGAGGGTAGGACAAACACACGGGGTAAGCTGGCACAACAAAACAGCCCAGAACCCCCCTTTACCTAACCTTATATACCCCCTTCACTTCCTCCCCCTCCCATCTGAACTTTACATGACCCCCTGGCCTAGCCTTGCTCCGCATCCCTGTCAAGACCCCTTGTAGTCTATGCAGACCCCGTAGGCATCATTTCTGTGGTTCTTTTTGTTATGCACCCCCAGACCGGCCATCTACGTGTGGCCTAACGTGTGGCCTGTCATACCCACCTATCGTATTGCCAGTCTAGTCCTGTTTCTATACTATAGAGAGGTGAATGATTGTGTGGACTAGGTTAGTTTCTGATAGAAACCACCATAACATCAGATATGACTTATATAATGTTGTTGTTTTTTGCTAAAAGGAAAGTCATATGTATGGTTCCCTCTGACTGAAAGGAGAGCAATGACAATATAGCCAGCTCTCCAGTATGCAAAGTAGTAGCAGAGAAAATGGTTTATCTTCTATAATGACAATAAATAAAATGGTAAATGCACATAAGTAACAGTCATTTCAATTTAATAAGTGGATACAACTGTATGAACTGTATGATCATCAGCCATTACATCGCCCACTATCAACCTCTAAATTGGTGGAAACCTTGCATTGCTAGAAAAAGACTAGATATCCTTTTGTTTTAAAATTCAGCCTTCATGAAAAGGTCTATGGATTGATGTCTGTATGCTATTAAAGATGACGGTAAGGGCATTAGTCATGTTATCATCTACGGTACAGACCTATTTTATTATTGTGTCTGTGCTAAGATGTGTTCCCATTTGGCTCCTGGGCAGCTTGCCCAGAGATACATTTGTCAGTAGGGCTGACCTCTATTCTCCAGGGAAGTTGATAAAGTCACCAGCATGGAAAGAAAATGTGACAGTTGTCATCACAAAAAGGACAAAGTTATAGACTTCTGTGACAAGCAAACCTAGGCAGTCTCCAAGGCTCATTTTGAATGTCAATGTTGTATAGAGGGTGCTGTGCAGTCCTCTTTTATACATCTTTAAAGAGGAACTCCTAGCAAGATTTTCAAATCCAAGTATCACATTAAAAATTAGCATTTTTAAATCCAAAATGTTCTATTGTTTGTTTTTAAAAAAATGTAAAATCCTTCTAGTTTTTAAGTAATACAATATTTTCAGACAATGACGCAATATATTCTGTTATGTCTGAATTCCCAATATAATAGCATTAGACGCAGAAACTGGCACCCTTCTGAGCAATGCTAGAAGGCCAAGTGATTCCCCCCCCCCCCCGTCCACCTCACCATAATTTACAGATAACATTCACACTCACTCTACACACTGACAGGAGGCTGGGTTGAGTGGGATCATAATGCGGCAGCTGATACTTTATAGGGCAATTGAGTTGCGTGTGAGTATGTTAGTGTGTGTGTCTTGGTATGTTTACCACTAGGCAATATGATAAGGACTAGTCTTTGTCTAGTAGATTGGGCTAAGTTAACAGCGCTAGAACGTATGCACAACAAATATGCATCATTTTATCAGAGCTAATATTGTTTATAAACAGAAAACACAATATTTTTAAAAACTCATTCTAATGGAATAGTAGTAGGAAAAATAATGGTGGGCCTTCCGTTTTGAGACTCCTATTTCTTTTATTATTGGCTGGTCAATTTTAGTTCTCTATTCCAAGGTTTATTCTAGCATAAGTAAAACATTCTATTATCTTTAAATGATAAACTACACATTCAAGTCATACCCCTATGAGCTCAGTGCAAGGCAATTGTTGCAATGCGATTATCAGTTTAACAAAGCACTGTATAAAATCTCCTTTGTAATATACTATGAGTTGCTCATCTATCACTAGTCCCGAACAAATGCTTTTTTTCAAGTAAGAATTTCTTATGTTGTTAGCGTAATTCATCTTTTTTTGTACTTATGTGCCCTTGATGCATAATGGTACTTCTGTCTTCGACTCAAAGGGTGACCTCAATATCCACTTAATAAAATTGAAATGTCTTAGATCTTGTTAATGTACTTTTTTATCTGTGTTATGCGTCTCTTCCAAAATGTGCAATTCTCTGTAGTTGTTTTTATTGGAGTGCCTGTGATATAAGATGAAATGATGTGGAATTTATCATTAAAGCCATTGTACCCACCAAGTTAAAATTTATTTCTACAATGTGTTAAAAGACGTCAAGATGGCCTAGTTTTTTTTATATGATTCTACAATAAGATGGTTACTTAAGTTGCAATGTGCTTAATAAATGATCGTGAGCTAATCCATAGGCGTTCTCTTGATTGGATTTGTCTCTTTGATAAGGGGCTTTGAAGCGAAGACAATATCGCACATATTCATAATCTAGCTGATTGTAATGTTTCTAGCATAGGTAAGCAGAGAAAAATGTATATCAATTTTGGAAAAAGGTTACAAATCCTCCTTTCTAGGTCTAGAGGTGAGCATGCCATGCGCTAAGTCCTTAGCTGAAACTGCAGTTGTGTGACTGGGAACTAACACAGTTTTCATTTTTGTATTCTATTTTCAGGAAGCATCAGTCATATGTATATGAGCTAGCTGTGTTATCTTAGACACCCTGACTCCTTTTCATATTGCCTGCAGTAAACGGTAGAATAATTCACCCGCCTGGACAATTTGCTAATTAAAGTCTGCAGAGGAATGGACATAATTAGCATTGCCATAAATAATCGGCTCAGTATAGTGTTTAAACTGGGATTGGCGATCTCCTGGTCTGGTGATAAAGAAAGCTTTTTGAAACAAAAAGAAAAAAAAGGTTTTTGTCAATGGTAACCTACGTGACTATGCACCCGAAGAAGAACTTTTAAGAATCTCTCTTGACTTCTATTCTTTTCAGTATTGTTTTTTTGTGTCAAATGGCAATTTAGTTATAAGTGTTAAATTCAGAAGAGTAGGGGAAGCAGAGTCATTAAGGTTAAAATACAAAACCTAGTGTTGTAAAATTGAAGCAGACTTTATATCTTAGGTGTGGGGTAAAACCTCTTAATCTTATCACGTTTTGTCACAGCGGCGAGGTGGAGAGGCAAGTATGGAGAGTTTGAATGGGGGTTTTCGTGGTAAAAGTTAACGAAAGGTTGTTGGTTGTTATGTTTTGTAGGTTTCGAGCTGGTCTGTGGCTCAGAACCTGGGGGTGTAGGGGTATCTGGGTACACCCCAATTGGCAAAGTAAATTATTGGCACATTATTGTTATGTTTTTGGTGATTCAGGCCCACGGATCGACTATGCGCCTGTCAAGAGACTGATTGCCTGTATACACATGGGAAGTGTAGTCTGAAATATGATCAATTTAGACTGACTAGAGGAGTGATTTCAAAGTCCCTAATATCTGGTTTATAGCATTAGTAATCGAGCTAATCTAATACTTATATGTCTGACTGAACTGCAGTATCTGTTCATTGCAGTTAGATTCAGACCTACAGTCTAAGACAAGACGTTATCTTTAACCATTTGCTATATTAATAGTTTTGAAACCAGCCTAATCTGTTTCAGAAGAAACTGTATTTTTAATATGCAGAGGCAGGTAAGTGTACGTGTCTAGCCTGTTCTGTCCTAGCTAACCCTTTTGGGTTTATTCACTATAGAGTTGGCAGGTACAATGCACAGGCTGCCCGGTTACTTTCATATGATGTGACCCCGCTCTGGTATGTGCTTGAGTGTGTTGTGTTAGAGTAAGCTTGTGTGTGTTAGCGTATGATATTAGAGTATATGTTAATAGGTGTGTGTGGTTTTGGGTGTGTGTGTTCGCATATGGTGTTAAAGTGCATGTGTTAGTGGATGTGTGTGTTTTGTGGTGAATTTGCATGTTAGTATTGTATGTATTAGATAATGGGGGGGGAGCAGAGGCCCAGAGGGAGTGGGGAGATGTTCTGGTACCAGGTATAATATATATTTCAGTAATATTACATATATTTCTGAAATATTTACTGCAGTGTCTGCTTAGGATGGGAGAACGTGTATTGCCCTATAAAACAGCAGGGTTTTGTTTAATGACATTGGCTTATATCATCCGCCTACAAAAAAATATATGCATAGGGCTCAACAACAGAGGTTTGCTTGGGGACCCATGAGAATTAGAGATGACTGTAGTCATTTGGTCCATCCAGGTAAAGAAAAAGGGTTGAATATATTAAACTGAATGGTATTCCACATCAAAAAGAGCAAGACTTGATCAACAGACAAAAAATATGTAATACGCCCTGGGATGGTTTGTTATATAAGCAATTCTACATTACCTTAAAATGCCCATTTATTTATTTTTTTACTATTGGATCGGCGATGACTAGTGAGTTTACCCCACTATGGGAATAGCTTCATTACAGTATTGAATCCCCAAAGATTACCCATTGGCTACAAGATTTTAATACGTGATTGTTCATATTGTTTATATTCCAACATATAGTGAAATCCCAAAAAATATTTATTAAAACATTGTCATGGTTGATAAATTGGATTGAATAATTCATTGACAATGTCTGTCCTTGGCAATATATAATCTGCCATACCTTTCGGGAACTGGAAGAAAAGTTTCTGTGTTGCATGGTTCACAGGAGGATAATAGCTGTGATAAATCAGGACAAGGTATTCAGAGTAGAGCATAAGACTTTTTAAAGGAACAGACACATGCATTATTCATTTATTGAATCCCCTATAATTTTATATATAAAATACAGTGTTCCTATGATGAATACAATGCGGTGTGTCAATCTCTTCTCTGTGCTGGTGCTGTCATCCTAGGCTGTTTTATTCGCTACTGGGCCGATAGCACAAATGTTGTCCTTTGAAACCTCGGCAGCAAGAAGAGAATGCATTAGGAGCACCATTTTCTATTTCCAAGAGATTTCTGTGTGTAAATAACCAAGTGCTGTTTCTTAGCGTATTACAGCTCAGATACAAAGAAGAAGCATACAAAGAAGAATACAGAAAGCTACGCTGATTCTTTAAAATTCCTTAACCCTTTCCCAAACACAAGTATAATTCAAGTAGGTGGTTTTTAGTGATTCCATAGTGTTTGTATAGACAGTATGTGGTGACTACTCTTGACTACTCCTGCTTCTGCAACAGGTTGTTCTCTATATTAGCTTTAACTTTATATTATTGGTGAAGGAGGTGAAAATTCTCAAATATCTGTTATCCCCAGATCCAGGTGCCTCACAGGTTGTAAAATACCAGCAGCCATGAAATCCACTGTCAGGATTGCCAAGAACTTTGCACCCCTAGCTGTCTTAGAGCCCTTCTATGCAGTGAAGCCATGCATAAACAGGACCAAAGCCCTCTCTTTGCTAAGGAATTGGCCAGAAGAAGGGGACTAGAGCTTCAAGGGAGAACAGAGGAAACCCTTAGGCCACATAGTTTGAGTAACAAGCCACCAACCTCTAGCTTGAAATGCGTCTTCTGAATGAATTGATCCTTTATCGAGACTGTTTCAGAAGGGGAGGACTCCTGGGATAACTGACTCCGAAGAGGACCCTATTGATGAGCACTGGGGTTCACATATAGTAAAAAAGGGATTTTAGTTGGGCCAGTGTATGGTGGAAGCACGAAGACGTCTCTGACATTTTGATCCTGGTAGGATGTCTAGAGACATGGCATTAGATCAAGCAACCCTCAGCATAGGAGGATGTTCCTGCCCAATGTCACCACCAGGAGGCTATGTGGTTCCTGCTTCCACATTTCCTCTGCCATCCTGGTTCTGGTTTCTGAAGCATTTGTGGCTTTTCTGCTAATCAAGGGCCTATAGATATGAGCGCTGCTTTCAAGCACATATTGTTACAGAACATTATTTCCTGGCCTTAATTATTGTTACAAGGCTTGTCTGCATGGTTTGTCCTCCAGTTTGACCCTTGGTTTTGGACTACAACCTTCTGTTGTCCTTTTGGTTACCTTGCTTGTTTTACATCACATTTATTTATATAGCCCCAGCAGATTCCATAACGTTGTTACAACAGAGTCAGTAAAATAATTTAAAATCACACATAATAACAAACTGGTACAAAAGAAGAAGAAGTTGCACATTTCTTTACTGCAATTTCCCTTTTACAAACTAGGACCAGGAGCTTTTGTCTATTAGGGAACAGGCACTTTGTTTCATATAAAACTATGCATACCCCTGGGATGCATTTCTCTTCTTCTGCTTGTCCGTTTAAAGCCAGGGGTCTGTCTATGTTTGTTAAAGTTGTTTCTCTGTGAATTAAATGTAGCATGTCCTTCATTATCATTCATTTTGTTCCTTGCTTGGGCTATAATTTCATCACAGTTAGCAATGATTTCTGCTGCTGAGGCGCATGAAATTATATCAGCATCTTTTTTAAATTGATAGAGTAGATCCAGCAGTTTTAGTTACTAGTGAACAAGAAAATATCTTCCAGATAGAAAAAGTAAGCTTTCAACAAATTATTTAGCTCAGTGTTTATCTAGTGGCACACAAATTCATGTTAGAGTAAACCAGTTGACCATCTAGTTGGTAATGTACAGGCAATGTTAGGAAACCAAATGCTCACCACCTTCCCTCTATACACAGATGAAACCTCAAATCGTTCACCTGATCTCTGCTTTTCTCACATCCTGTATTACCAACTGCTTGTCTGCTATTTTTTTCCTGGATGTCACAAAGGTACGTGAAGCTTCATTTATCAAAAACTGAACTCATTATCTTCCCTCCTACCATCTCCACCCTGGTTTCTCAATCTCCATTAACAACACAACTCTCTACTACTATCAAGGCCTGATGCTTTGGGGTCATCTTCAACTCAACCCTCTCCTTCACCCCCCACATTCAATACCATAGACTATTGCAACACTCTTCAGACTGGTCTTGACTTCTCTGCAATCTATTCAAAATGCTGCTGCTGCTAGGCTTATCTCCCTTGTGTGATTCTCTTCCTCTGTGCACTTGTGATGCCTTCCACTGAATCCCAGAAAAAGTACATTTAAAATCCTTCTACTACTGTAACATGTAACACAATACTCCCCTAGTTGACTCTTAAGTCTTTCCTCTTCCTTTTCCTACTTACAAGACTTTACTCATACTGCGCCATAAAATAACGACACTTCCACCTAACCTCCAGCTCTCACCCTCCCTCTCAATATTCAAGAAAAACCTCAAAAGCCACTTCTTCAGAAAAGCATACAATCTTTTCAGCTAGAACCTGCCACTAAGACAACTCAAACATCCATCAAATACACCATAACTCCCTATTTATCTATACCTTATGTTTCTCTACACCCCATTTCCTCTAGACTGAGTGGGGGTCCCTCTTTACCCAATGTGTCAGTTCATCTTAGCCTGTCAATACTAGTCATACCCTTTGAATGTATGTATTATAAGAACCACGACACACAGTGTTGGTGCTTTATAAAAGATATTAAAATAATAGTAATATTTAATTGCAAGGGGTTCACCATAAAACCACACAAAGAGAATGTACATAAAATGAAAATGAAGAAAAGAGATATCTTGTAGGTGCTGCATTCCACTATGAGTATGGCTGTATACTTGTATTCCAGAAACTGTTCTTTTACAGATATTCTACCTAATTTGTTAAACAACTGCCATTTATAAAAAAATATATAATATAGACATCATTATAGGGTGTGTATATAAAGTTTCTTTCTATGTTTCTCTGTGGTACGTGTAAAAATGTCTGGATTTAATCCAAAGAGGCAGAGTGGAAACTTTGTATTGTCAACTGTGATGTATGTACCGTATTTACATTTAGCACTGCCCTATGCCAGACCCCCAGTCGTTAACTCCGCAGCAGCCATCCTCACTGCGGAGTGCTATGATTGGTATATCCTGTTTTATGTCTTAAAGGCACACAGTGCCTTTTACTGCAATCAGTGGAGGCTCTGCCAGCTTGGCACACTACTCCATAGTGTAAATTGGCTGTTTGGGGAAATCAACAAGATAAAGTCCTGGGCAACCGCTTTCAAAAGTGAAAGACTATCCCCTCAATAGGAAGCTGGTGTTTGCACCGTGCTGTGCTCTGTTAGTGAATCCAAATAAAGAAATGGGTCTGGTACCCATGCTTTCCTTTATTCAATCAAATAATCTATAGGTTGATGATAAAAAGTGCTGCAACATCGTGGAAGGTGTATCTCAGCCTTAAAAAAGCTTTACATCCTAGGTGCTTAATCATGACCTTATGTGAGTGCCAGACTCGTTTCTTTATTTGAGGTCAGAGATCTCCCATGTAACTGGCCCATTGGCCTGATCGCCTAAGATAGCAACCTACCAAACAGTTTTGCAACAGAGGGACTACTTTTTGTTTTTATCTGGCCTTGGTTGGTTTGCATTATATGTCATTAGGAAGAATAGGATGACTTCACATGACAACTTTCTGCTCTGACAAAAATGGAAGGCGAGGAGGTGTTTAACTGGTTCCGCTGTGGCTTGTGCTTCTCCCTTCTCACAGAGCTGGGGCAACTTAGATTTAAGCCCACACTGGCCCAGCTCAAACTAAGTAGTAAAAGTAAGTTCATTAAGTTTTAACCACAAAGATCTTTTTTCTTCATACAGTGAGTCATACAAAAGTCTAAGCAACTGAGTTATACCGCTGAATACTTTTTATTTAAGCTGCTTTATCTTTCTACAACTCCTTCTTCATTATTATCCTGATTGTCCTGCGATAAGCTATTCTGTAGCAGGTGTCTCTTTGAATTTAATGGTTTTCTCATAGATTAATATACTACAAGACATCGTAAAAAGAAGGTTGTTGCCTCCATTGATCGCACTCATATAATGCCAGCTGCTTTTACATATGCAACCACTCTTAAGAACAGTTACTTGAACTTGAGCTTTACATGATTCATCTTTTCAAGAATTGTTTTTGAAGTAACCAATTTTAATTCAAAGTGGAGGTTTATAATCAGTTCCTGCTTGTTGGCATTTGGTTTTCAGGGTTTTGTTGATGTCCCGAATCCATTAAACCATCAATTTTGTGAATTTCTTGTATACAGGGCCGCCATCAGAATTTGGAGGGGTTGGGGCCCCCCCTCTGAATATGATCCCCCCTCACACCACTAGGATTTTTTTCTACTGCATATTTTTTGGTGGCAAAGATGACGTAGACAAGCCTTTACAGTGCAAAGGTGAACAGACAAGCTACGCTCAGCGCAAATGTGGCGCAGACAAGCCATTTTTGGCTCTTCCTCCAGCCCAATCTAATAAGTTGTTTTTTTTAAAGGAGGGATGAGCGGGCCCCCAGGACAGCCAGGCTCCTTACTACTGTAATGGTTGTACCCTCCTGATGGCAGCCCTGCCTGTATTGCCAGCAAATGAACGTTGTTTTGCATACAATTAGAACACTTTGTTGCATTGCAGGAGCAAGCACTGGTGTCTGTAGAAAAGGCTTATGACAGGGAAGTTGTTCAAGCAAAGCCACCTTAGCCTGATCATACTGGGCCAACTCTCCATGCTAGGAGAGTGCTTCGCAGAAGTGCACAATGGGCAGGGTGTGCGTCTTGCTGATACAGGGTAGGGGGTAAGCTGCTGTGTTCAGTGTCCAGGGCTACTATGATCTACCCCCCATGTCTAAAAGGTGCCAGTCCTCCCCTGTTTGTTAAAGTACCCATGGAGGTTTAAGTGGTCCGTCTGGGAACCACATACAAACACTTTGTCAGGTTACACTTGTGCCAACATTGCATTTATGTGTCGCCATGAATAATATTAAAATCAGCTGTAAAAAGAGTCTGTAAGCACCTCACAATACATATAATTCTAGCAGGGACACATGCAGGGCATTAAGTAATTTCACTTCTGGAAGGTCAGAGTGGCCACACAATGTTCCGAGCACTGTAATTTTAAGATAGCGTGCCAGTGGCTTGGAGAGGTTACATATGTGTTCAGGCTTAAATCAAGCTTCTAAGGGAGAATGACTAAGGAGCAAGCTGTTTGGTTTGCTGATAAACAGGGATCAGTGAAGCAAAAACAGTCACTTCACCGATTTCTAAAAAAAAAATATGATTGCAACTACCCATATTAACATTTCATGAAACACTAAGCACATATTTTGTTTGTAATAGACCAGGACACCAACTGTCCTCGGCCGGTTATTTAATAGCGCTGTCAGCTGCACTTGCAGCATTGACCGATGCAGTTTGATGTTGCCAAAAGACTTTGCGAAGCCAGCATTAATCTTAGTTATAACTACAGATATAAGAAATCTTCGTAGTATGTAAAATATATCCCAATGACAGATGTATGTTTGTTAAATGCAGTGTGAATGAAAAATAAGTCATAATCGCAATATTTTTCATTACGGTTTCTCAAAACCAGCGTGATGAGAGGTTATTTGATTTCCAATGAAAACTCAGAATGTACTGAGCTGTGACCAAATGCCACCTTTTCCCGGGGACATTTTGTCAATGTGCATTAAAATTCCTGGTGTACTGCATAATCCGTCTTTATGTAAGCATCCTTAAAATATTTTAACCACCATAAATGCACTTAAATTATATTGGTTTTTCCCATACGTGTTTAGATACAGATTTCTCTACTATAGTCATAGACCAGACATACGAAAGCAAAACGTTAAATTAGCACCATTTGGTTATTTATAATAGGCTTCTTAATACATACATCTATATTGCGTTCCCAGTGTAATAGAATTTTAGATGTGTAGGGAGGAGGGTGATTCTTTTAGTAATCATGGGGGGGTAGCTTTGGTTTATCAGCATGGACACAGGTCACAGCTGCAAACAGCTAATCTATTGCAAGGACAGGTTTATAGGAGAAAGCAAGATAGGAATCTTTGTTGCATATTGTTATCTCCATGTTCAATGTGGAATACTGATGAAAATATTTCTATTATTCTACAGATCTTACAAAGCAAACCCTACTGTTAGGCACAATAGTACAAAAAAAACAATATAAAAAGGCAATTTTTCTGTATGAGCTGAACTGGACCCTCATATTCTTCAAATATTAACTCATTAATAGCCATTCACAAGGATTATATTGTAATGATTCACTGATGCAGGCAAACAATGATCCCTATAACTGGCCTGGACTATATATATATTAGGCAAATGGCCAGTTGGCTGATGCCCGATAGCATCTCCAATGCACAGCTGTATTGCTGGTCAAGCAGTCGATACAATGCTTTAAAGTGCGGCTGTATGAAACAGCAAATGATTTCATAAGCAACTTTATATACAAGGACATGCACGTATGTATGCTGCAAAAGTGTAAGACTGTAGCATATGACCATATGGCAGACATAACGCATATGGCCATATGTCATAAATGTCATCAGGCTGACACACACGTCATTTAGCAGCTAGTGGCCTGAAAGTTCCAGGGCCATTTTTTATCTTCATGATGTTCCGTAAAGCATCTGCATTCTATAAGGTATTTAAACTGTTCTATACCACTAAGGAAAGCACAAATGTGAAGGCTCAAATAAATAATGCATTAAAATCCAGATGATGGTTGAAGTGTCACTCTTAACATACTACAGAGTGCTATTAAAGTTTTGTTCATCAGCATCATTGCAAGGGGATTAAAAAATACTCATTCATTGAGGGAAAGCATGGTCAGAGTTACAGAGTTAGCATTTTCTGATCGTACTGTAGAGTGGTCGGTCCGTGATCCTAAACATGTTGGAGGAGGCTGTTTTGCTTCACCCTGCCCACTTGTTTCCTTGGCTAACGGACATACATAGACACAATTCTTCTGTGAAATATCCCATTATATCTCCAACAATTAATCTTTTCCTAACCCTCTCTTTCCACTGTTTGTTAATCCTGCATTTCAACTGGGCTACCTCTCTCGTAGGGCTGACAGTTTATCTCCTTTGCCCTCAGTCATCTTACGAATACACCATGTTACTACAGATGCCATGAAGCCTTTGAGGGAGTTGGTTAATACTTCTACTTCTCTGGTCCAAGATCTTTTTTCTACACACAACTAACTCATTTTGTGACTACTTTGCCACAGAATGAAAGGTATTGTAGCCCCTTGACGGAGTCTGAACTATTGTGCTCAGCCAGGGGGGAAACTGCACATCTTATGTCTAAATGATATGCCATGTTATTCTCTTTTCGCACTGTTCCAAAACCATATTTTCTGGCTATGTGGGAGACATACTTTCCCGGCATTTCATCTGCAGAGGATTGGGATAGAATTATCCGACCTGTACATAAAGGGGCTATAGAGAGTGGTGACCCCAGAGGCTGCTATTTTACATTACAGTGCTCTTCCGCTTAGCTGAAAAGGCAGTCATTCCCTGCTGTTGGAAAAAAAGGTTACCCCACCGATTCAGGCCTGGCTCAGCAGAATGCAGTTCATCTCTTCTATGGAGGAGCTGGTGTGGGCCTCCAGAGGCAAAGCTCACCTGAATGACAAGAGGTGGTTTTGGTGGAGGGAGCTCATAACCTCTCTGGGGTTTTCTTGTTTGTTGGGTCTTATCCCCTGACTTGCTTCTGCTGCTGCATATTGTAAGGCCCTGGGGCTCTATGTAGTCCTCTGATATACCACTCTGGGATATCTTACGCATACTAATTCACCTTCACAACACACATTTATGCTATATGCTTGTTTGGCGGCCATGCGGCACGCATCTTTATGGTAATTGGTTTATTTCATTATTTATTTTATCTTTATTTGCACTTTCGTGTATAAAACAATTCCAGTATTGTTGTACGATTGTTGGTGGGTACTGTTATGGTGCTCTGACTTGCACTGTATGGTAAACTGTTTATTTTGATTATGATATCTATACTGTTGCGCCGTACGGTTTAGCTATCTGTATTGTCTATCTATGGCTATATATGCCCATATGTACAGTACATCCATTGACACTTTGCCTGTATACTTGATTGCTCATATTTATTTATTGCACAATCCCCTTACACATTCAATTATAGAGGGGCAGCTGGGGAAAAAAACAAAAACACTTGGCCGTGTTGGCCCTTCATGAAGAAGGTGAAGCAAGATCTTAAAACCACAGTTCTGATGCAAACTCTCCTGCCCCCCTCTCCTTTTAGTGAATAGATCCAATAGATTCACAGTTGCTCATATTGGTCTAGCCTGATCTTTCTTTACAGCTCCATCATTTTATTCATCTATCGTTCTGGACAGGGGCTGGAAACCACTGACATTTTTAGTCACTGTGGACTAGGATTTACATGAGCTCAAGCTTGTAGATGGCTGGATGAGAATTAAAAGGGAGTTGTAGCTATCAGCTGTACAGGCTGAATATCTATGTCATTTTCTGAATAATCACAGAAAGCAACAACTGCCACGGTTTGCTGCTTTTTGCCCCAGCCTCCTCCACACACTCAGTCATTACTGTTTCTCTGCAGGAGACCATTTTGCACATACTACATAAAACTGCAATTGTTGAAATCTGAAAGTGGAAAAACCACCCAGATCTATAAAGACCACTGTAAATTACACGCTAGAGTGGGATATTTACATTTTGCTAGTCTACATTACAGCTTATTTTTTTTCCTCGTAGTTACTGGAGTGGATATGCAATATATTATTAAAGAAGAAATATTTTAGGAATATATTCTCGTGTCCCACATACAAACTATTCATTCTTTAGTTCTCTGGTTTTGCAACGTGTCAAAGATTAATTGTAACTCGTGGCTGAAATTAATCATGTGAACAATTAATATGAACACAACATCCAGAATGAATAAAGGAATAAAATAATACAAAAAAAGAAAACAACCTTTATTGTCTGCCAATGTTACTATATGTATCATACAACATATTTCACTATGCATTTATAATGTATAATATATAAATATATATATATATATATATGGCAGCTGCCTAGTAATAGCCATATATAAGGACAACATTAGAATACAGCAGGCACTGCATTCTGATTATTATTACTATATAGAATATTCTGTCTACTGTTACACTGTGTTAAGATTGTTTAAATATTAAATAATACATTACAATAAAACCTTTGCTATATCACATTTAACATTAGAAACCTATATCAGCCTTGAATCACTTATTAAGCTAACAACTGGCATAACAAGGGTTTAAAAGCAGCTGTAATTAACTAGTGCAACAATTATCACCATTTAAATAAGGGCTCAATTAAAGTCATTTAAAAAGCAAAAGATACAGTTCCCCCACCCCTTATGAAGATGATTTTTTTTTTACTTTTAAAGAAAGGCAGCATCTTCAGATTATTACTATTTCATAATGATCATAAATTAATTAGCTGCTGTCTCAGAGGGATCAGGGGGAGGGAGGACTTAAATCTTTTTTTTTTTTTTTAATCCTTTTTTTTAATGCAGCTGACATGTTTTATTTATTTTTCAGCTGGTTTCATGCAATTATTCAGGAGAGCAGAGCAAATGAATGTGTGCAGAGCTGTCCTGTGCTGTGCGAAGCTCAGCCATAGAATGGTCAGTAGTGCTTTGCAAGCCAGGAGCTGATGAGGTGCATTGATTGATTCTTCCAGTGCTCTCAGCCCAGGAGAGTGCGCACACTGTACGAGCTCAGCAAGGGATCCGACACAAGCATTTGTCGTCTTTCCCATAGACCTGTCACACTACCCGGATGGAAATGTAGTGGAGCACAATACTCTCCTCTCTGCCTTATATATAATATATATATAATATATATATATATAATATATAGAATATATCCCAAGCAACGTCTCCGAGGCTCCTGCTACATACCGACCAGAGAAAGGGGTTGGTGCTGCCATTCCATTCACTGCTCAAAGCTCCGCACGGTAAGTACGGTCTGTGTTCTTCATGTGCTTTTATACAGGCATTCTGCTAACGCGTTACTGTCTTCGCAGCCCCCCAAAAAAGAAAAAAGCCCTCAATGTGTAAGATTCATCAAGTGCCAAAAGATATATATATATACACAGATTATATATAATCACACATATGTGTATATATATATATAATATATATATATATATATATATATATATATATATATTATATAATGTGTGTGGGCACTGCATTTTTACAGTAAAGAGAGAATGCATGATTTTTAAATACTGGTTAGGAGTTTCTATCTGAATTCAGTGTCATAATATTTTCTTACTACAATGTTTTTTTGAGATCTTTATATAATAATTATCCAGATTGCTGTGTTTTGCCCCGGTATGTTACTTAAACTTGTCCTGCTCGTACGGCACAGGTAAGCTCCGCTCGCCCTGGGCTGCTAAAAGGGAAATTGCTAGCCTTGTAGCCGTGCTCTAATTCACTACAGAGGGAGGGAAGTCAGGTGCCAGTACCCTGGGATGCCTCCAGTGAATGGTGCCATGGTACTTTGTATCTTGTAGACACTGCACCAGGAACCTTTACTGGCACTTGGCTGCAAAATGGGCTCTGTCAGTATGCGGCAGCAAGTTTGCGGATCTCTGCTGCATAGCATTGTTATGGGATCTGTTCATTCCTTTGTCTGTGAACCTGAAGCTGTTGACTCCTGAATACGAGCATTTATCTGGAGACAAAGGGTTAAGTTCAACAGCATCATGAGAGCATTGCCATGGCGATAAATCTGTTTTAACCATTTCATTGCCAGAGTAATGCACCTGCAGTACTGAATGGAATTACACTTTCATGCTTTTTTTATTCCCCTAGAAATCAAATCGCTCTGTCCTACCATTCTAATTAGATTGGTAATTTCTTTTGGTCGGATTTCTCTATCATGCAATTATTTAACTACTACCATGCTAGGTTATGGTTTCTATAGATTCGGATTTGAAAAGTGCTTGCGGCACTCCTGGAAGACAGATTCAGTTTTATATGCACCATGGTACCGGTTACAACAATATTGGTTGATTTCAATGTAAAGAAAAATAATAATGAAAATGAACCCTTAGAATGAGTTTTTTTTCCCCTCGACTTATTGTGGTCGACCAATTACAGCAGTAAAAGCTATATTATGAAGACAAATATGTAACCATTTAAGGTGGTGAATGGTTCTAATATTAATATATTTTTTTTACCTGCACCGTTTCGAACAAGTGGTAGATTGTATTCTGCATTTCAAACAAAAAATTGCACTAGTTAAACAACTTTTAATACATTATGTTCTCTCCATGTCAGTCCCTATTATGACAATTCTCTGGCATACATTTTCTTATAATGTCTCCAGTAAAAATCAACCGGACACCATAACTTAACAAGCTTCATCCTTCAATAAGATGAGTTAGGTGGGAGTGGTTGTACCACTTGACTTCATCAGGACTATGGTGGTCGTTCCAAGGACTGGATGGGCAACCCTCAGCACATTATGTATTAGTAACGTTGATAGCTGCGGATTTTGGGAGTGGTGGAACCAACAGAGGTATCCCAACCGTAGACTACTTCTGCTAGGGACATTAACCTGCCATAGGTTGAAGCTTTCCCCTGATGAAAATAGAATTATGTCTGTGTCTCCCTAAGCATTAGACTAATGATTTGCCTGACAATATGATGGTAATTGAGGATTGCAACCGGACAGCACCGCCCTACAACACTATGTCTAATAGTTTTATATATATATATATATATATATATAAATCTTGTTTATTTGCCATTTTAGATAAATTGGTATGAAAACTAAAGACCAAGCACGTCTCTCCATCTAGCTCAGACCCAACTATAAAAAGTATTTGTTTAAGGCAGCAGTCCTACAATCATTAAACTTACACAGATATGACAGTTACAGACATTGTACTTAAAACAATCACAATCAACAATCAAAAATAGATGTCATTGTTTCCATGTTAAATATTTTATATGGCTTTTTTATTATTATAATTCAGCTGAAATAAGAGAAAAGGGAGATAACATTCAAGAATGTTTTGCCATCAATAATATAACATGGATTAATAAGAATACTAATGCAATTTATATCAATTAAGCTCCTGCAAGCATTTACTACCGTGGCAAGCAAATGACACATCCTGTGGTTGTCTTTGGTCATTTATCACGCCATTTGCTTTGAAAACACCTGCTGTTCAGGGGAAAGTGTGGTTTTAATTTGTGAGCTCCCCCTGGGACAACATTTAATGACTTTAATGGGTGTAGATCAACTACCCACTTAAACACTTAAGGGAATATGTGATATTTTAAAATGTAAAAACGCTTATTTGGGTGGCTACCCACAGTGCACAGTGTTTCTCTGTAACATTTTTGAGTTAGGGGTGCAATGGCTTTTGTAAAAATAATTTGTGACATCATAGCATTAAAACATGAAAGGTTGTTTGTGGAGTCACAGTGGGTATGCATGGCACTGTACTGCAGGTTCCTCTATAGACAATAGGCGATGACCTTGTTTGCTTTGTAGGTGATGACCACACCAGCAGAGTCTTGAAGTATGTTGAATGTATGAATTAATGGGAGGGAATTAATCATTCAGTTACATATACCTCATACTGCAAGGCAGCACTTTACAATGCTTGTCAATGCATTTAATGTATACATTCTGAGGCAAATGGCTGATGTGGTAACTGTGCTTTTAGTTAAAGGGACACTCCAGCCATTATGTATATCTTAATGCGTATGATAGCTGAATATTTCCTTTACAATAAGGTTTTTATTCCCCCTAGCAAATGCATGGAGGGATTATTCAGAATCCTCACTATGCATCTCCTCTCAGCTTTGTAGGAGATGTGTTCTCTATACTTACTGCTGGCCAGCTCTGGCTCGCCCTGGAGTTCAAGGGAGAGTATTGAGACCCCGCCACACATGGAAAATGGTTTCAATAGGAGCCATTTCTTGCCCATGATTGGCTGCTTCCAGGAGCCAAAACTGTCTCAAAAACTGCATAAAGGGGGTTTTGGGTGTGGGTTGGAGCTGTAGCTTTTCCTAAATGTAAGTGATTTTTGCTTTCCTTTTCAGCTAAAGAATGCTTATAAACATACTTACAAAGTACTTAAGTGGTTGTGGGCACGGTATTGTTCCTCCAGTGCTCCTGTGGCAAAGGTTGTTGTGAACACTTGTCTGGCTGGACAACAGTTCTGTCATATGGACTCGTTCACTCACAGTGTATACTTAGTCTTGAAAAAGTCTGTTCTTCCCTGGTATTATTATAATTATTATGATCTTTTATTTATATAGCGGCAAAGAATTATGCAGCGCTTCTTACAAGCAAGACTAGAATTGACAGACTAAGACAAACAGATACATTGAGAGAGCCTGGCTCGCAAGCTTACAATCTTGAGGGAATGGGGTGACAAACATAAGGCACAGAGAAAGGGTGAGAGGCAGTGTGTTGGTTGTATCGGTGACAAAGAGGTTCTAGCATCTAAGATGGTGCGGCTTCTCTGAAGAAGTGGGTTTTGAGATGAGGGAGGGTGAAAGCTGAAGGTTTGGTGGAAGTAGGTTCCAGAGATATGTGTCTGCCCTTTAGCTAGTCATTTTATTTCCTGTGGACACTTAAATTGTCCATCATATTATAGTTTAAGCTAATGACAAGGGAAGTTGCCAGGATAGCATCATAGGTGGCTTGTGCAACTAGTGTAGAAGGGCACACCAACTTATTACATATTGACATGTTTTGTGTTATACTATTCTGGGTCAGCATGAGTTGTCAAATATTAAATCAGTCTCGAGAATCCAGGCGCTGGCTGTCAGGAAGATTATTTTTACTGCTTTGCTTCTTCAGATAAACATTTTGCTGTCAGATGTGACTTAACTCATATGTCAGTATCTATTGAGAAAAATCTATAAATTTATGCTGATATAAAATTATGTGCATTGATGTCTGTATGTATGTATATGTGTGTAGCGTGGGGCAAAAAAGTATTGAATAATGGGTTACTATTCAGTATATACTGTAAAGTCTTTCTTATTATCTTTTATTTATATGAAATATACTCTGCACTTCTTATAACAGTCTGTCAGTTCTAGTTTTGTCATACATTTGAAATGTGTCTAAGACAAACCGATGCATTAGGTAGAGGGCCTTGCTCTACTTTTTTGAAGTTTGGAATTATTTCATAATTAGTTTCCTGTTACTATTATTTATTTATAATGGACTTAATAATTCCTCAATGCCGTGCGAAGGGGGAAATCATAAAACTCTACCAGGTAAAACTCATTTGAAGGCTGAGATACGTAGCTATAGACGGACCAACGCATTAGTCCCAAAACATATTTCTGATAAGTCTCAGATCAGTGTTTTTCCACATAATTTAATGTTCCATTTTATTAATTTTTCCTTACTTGAGCAAGAGGCATGTTTACAAACTCCTTTATAAATTGTGGTATGCACTGTATGGAGTATTTCCAATCAGTACCTGAATCAAGCATGGTGATCAGAAAATATTGCTTTGTTGATAACTTTCCTAAAAAAGTCTGTCACTTCTAGTAAAGGTAGAGGTGATAGATGGCAATCATTCTATATATCACAGAACCAACTTTTTGAACTGGATTTAAGGGTTTCTAGGATTTCATTGCTCACATAACTATTCTAGATTTGGGAACCATAATTTTAACATATTTAACATGCTCTGGAATCACATTAAGACTATACAATTATGCAACTAAGTGTGGTTTTGCTATACGCAGTGTTCTTTGTACCTAGTATGGTGTATCTTCTCTGCAACGCATGAGGGTTAGGCTGGGTAAGTAAATGCAGTATATGCCAAGCATCTTTGGTCTTTCCAGAGTTCTCCTGAGCCATGGAAATTGGGAGCTATGTTTAGGGATCTTAAAGCTAAAAACCGGATTCAAGTTTAAGGGTGCTCTTCTTTTTAATCACATAATCATGGATTTAGCTGTGAAGGGACTCCAAGTTTAGTAATGAAGCTGGGTACGGAAAAATTCTTATGAATACCCATGTTTCGAATTCTCTGGTTTTAACCAGTACCTGGTCCAACGTCTATCCTTAATGAGGTTCAAAACTCCAGTCTTAGACAATCTGTTAACCTTGTGCTAGTTTTGAAATATAAATTAGCAAAATTAAGATTACCAGGATTGTATTTGCTATGAAAGTGAATCTAACCTTTTAATCCCACGGGGTGTTATTCTTCCCACGCTTCCAGTGGTTAATTAAAATGGAGAAAGTTAGGTTCATATAATCGTACGCCTGTGATTTCAGTCAGCATTTTTTTTCTTTTAGCAGCATTTTGGAATGCAGCACTAGATATTTGTTTTGTGTACATGGCTGAGATTAGAAAACAGATGGGTGCACAGAATGTTTCCACACTTGAATTTATATCACTGTGACATGCGCCATGCGTTAATAACCAGGATCCTATACTTCAATTAGCTTCGCCTTTGCAATGGCTAGATGTCTACGAGTGTTACCCATCAATTAAAACCTCTAATGATATTATGGGCATCCACACAACACTATTGTTTGTATAAACCTTTTGGGAATATGTCTGCTCCAAATGAAAACTAGATTAGCAGATAACATTAACACCCGCTTACTTCTGCTCCCAAAAAGCCGGTTATCGTTGGCTCTAGTGTGCATCCTGTTATAATTACCTGAATTTCATGTTCTATAAATATAATAAAAATGCACTGTTTGTTGTCAGTAGATGCAAGAAAATGTCATCTTTTAAGGTATAACATGTTTTAGTGTGCCATTAATTGAATTGCAGATTTCTGTATTGACTACAGATTAAGAAGAGCAAAGTAATTTCCTTTGGGTTGTGAAATCACTCTCTATTTGAGAGAGAGATCTAACTAATTGCAGCATGCAAATGGATCTTTTTAAAGTGACCACATTGTATTTCTGATAGATTGGCTTGGAAGAGCATATTGACTGTGGCACAGCACCTTTTTTTCTTGATTATCTATAGAAATGTGTTCTTTCCAATGGATGACGCTTTGTCATTATGGGACTTTCTAAATGTTATGTAATATGAAAACGAGGTTATTTTTGAGGTTATTTTTTTGAAGGGCTAATAGTTAAAAGAATAGGGAAATGCTAAAAGCCAACTAAAAAAGCTTTCTGGTAGACCTGTACATGGCGAGCCAAATTGCTTCAGACAACATTTTTGTTTCCTTTATAATGTGTTTCACGGCCATTTGGCTTAGTTGAAATTCAGAGGTCTTTTTTGATATGGAACAACATTCAGGGGGTGTTCATAAAAGGACTCCCCTATCATTAAAGAGATGCAACAGTAGTAGTAGAGCACTGGGCCTGGGGAGCCAGACACTGGCACACCATAGGCACATGCAGCCCCATAGAGCAGGACTGGATTTCCCCCATATCATAGAAATTAAAAAAGGTTTCCCCCAGAGTTAGGCCCATCAAAGAGATGCAACAGTAGTAGTAGAGCACTGGGCCTGGGCAGGCAGACACTGGTACATAACAGGCAAATGCAGCCCCGTGGAACAGGACTGCATTTTCCCAATATTGTATATTATAATGCAAGGGTGTCCAAGTTTTTTCTGCAGTGGGCCACTTCATAAGAACTATATATGTTCGGGGCTGCACTCATTTTTCACTGTGAGAAAATATGGCCTTTGGTAAAATATGCAGATTAAAATAAAGTAAATGACACAAATTACACTTTTCCTCTCACTGATTTCTGGGCCTAGAAAGTTTTGTGACTACAAATTCAGGATTCTGTATAAGTAAAAATGAAATAGTTCTCTTTATTCTAGGGATGCACCAAAATTCAGGGTTCACTTAGCCAAAACCAAAAATGACCCCCCCACCTTTAAAAATAATAAATGCCACACTTTTAATAAAAGTAAGTTACACACCAAAATTGTACAATTGTACAAACCATTTAATAACAATGTTATATATATATATATTTATTATGATTGTTAACAGCAATCTCAGGCTCACCCAGATTCCAGCATGTAACGGTTGGCTGGGCATGATAGGAGTGTGATTGCTGTCAACAATCATATATAAATTAATATTGTTATTGTATTTTGCCCAATTTTGGTGTGTTAACCACAATTTTTTTAAAGTAAGTAGCACACCAAAATTGGAGAAGAAATTCAACAATATGACTTGGCATGATATGAGTGTGATTGCTAACAGCAATCACAATCCTTTTATACCCAGGCAACCAGTAAATGCTGGAACCTAGGCATGATGGGACTATGATTGCTGTTAGCAATCACACTCCTATCATGCCAAGTCAGCCCATACATGCTGAAACCTGGCTAGCTGCCCCCCTTGTGTATTGATGCTGCCAGCCACCACTTACAGCCACCCTGTACCATGCCCCCCCACTTACACATCCATGCTATCAAACACACACACACACTCACTCATTCATTTACTCATTCATTCACAGATTCATTCCCTCAACCACGCATACTCATTCAAAC
Source organism: Spea multiplicata (assembly GCA_009364415.1). Taxonomy (NCBI): domain Eukaryota; kingdom Metazoa; phylum Chordata; class Amphibia; order Anura; family Pelobatidae; genus Spea; species Spea multiplicata. The sequence continues at coordinate 7,975 of VKOC01018573.1, read as the reverse complement.
ACCTTCCACCATCCCCTTACCTGCACTGCAGCTCTCTCGATGCCTCTCACAGACTTCAGTGTTCTCTTGTACTGCACAGAGGAAGCAGGACTGGAGCAGAGTCATGTGATGTCACTTTGCTGGGTTCCGCTTCCTCTGTGCAGTACAAGAGAACGCAGAGGGAGGCCGCGCCCCCTGCTTAAGTCTGTGAGCAGGGTTGAGAGAGCTGCAGTGCAGGTAAGTAGCAGAGCTCTTGTCATCCCGGTTGCCCTGGCTGCCGATCTCACGCAGGCTGCACCTCGAGGTCCTGCAGGCGTTGGATGTTGGACGCCCCTGTTATAATGCCTGGTTTTGTCACCAATATGTATTTATGAAGAACAATAGATGATATGATAGAATGATAAATTCTATCTTGATTGACTTGGATTGACTTATCCACAAATTAGATGTTTGGCTAGTAGCATAAATGGGCAGCTGTCTTAATCCACTAAACTCCACTCAGGAACAGGGAAAAAATGTCTGCTGCAGTCCCTGTAATACACTACAGTAGTCACTACAGCTTCTCCAAGCCACCTCACAACAGTAAATATTTTTGCACTAAAATAAACAATTAATTTGCAGTATTATATATGAGTAATGAGCATTAATCTCAGCCTCTGCAAAGGTCACTGTCTCACACTTCAACTCCCATCAGTCTGCAACTGCTGCCACTGACAAGTTAAAATGGCGACCAGCACATATATAACTAATGCTTGTCCCTTTCCTATGTAAATGCTGATTGGCCAGAGTGAAAAAAGTAAGGAAAAACTCCCACAGGTTGTTGGAGCTATCAGTCACAGCCATAACCATCAATGAGCCCACTTCTCATGGCTACTTCTACCTATCAGTTATTGATATGTATCCTTCCACTTTACCTCATCAAGAAGCGCAAAAACAGCTTGTAATGGTGACTACACGTGGCAACAAAATTAAACTAATATTTGTCACTTTTGCAGATTGTTTTAGTTCATTTCGTTGGAGATTGCCCTCATTTTTTGTTGATTCGTACCAGTGCTTGAAACAAAATAGTTGGTACAAAAACAAATGCTCAAGTCTACTTTCTGGGGCCAGCAGTTAATATGTTTAAACCTATTGACAAATGTGTCAAATCACTGCATGCTCTAATATAGCCGGAGACTTAAAGGCATGGTTAAATGTAACTGTCTCTTTGTTGGTCTGACTTAAAGGATTTGTGTTCAGAGAGAGCGAGCAGTCATAGTAAAATAATGTCTCTAAAGAAGGTAGGTAACATAAAACAAATTGGATATGAAGTTTAAACTTGATATAATATCCCTGCAATGTAAACTGTCCCTGGAGAAGAAAACAAAAGTAGCTATTTTTTATCATCTGGGCTATTCTCTGGCTAATTCAGTCTGCGAGACACTTCCCCATATACACTCATGGTAATGCACACTTACATATACAGAATCACTATATGACATCCATGAAGAAAATAGGAGCACTCGCATGACTTCATATTATATTCGGTCTCCTGCACAGAGCCTTCATCAGGTACATACCATACCAGAATCACTATAATGCACACTCAGAAAGCTTATACACATTAATGCACATACACTAATACGCTCATACTAACACACACTTAATCTTACACTTCCCACGCCTCACACACTTAAGTGTAAGATTGGAGCTCTCCCAATATTACCGCATATCATCACGTTAGGTGACCCAACTTGGACAATCCCTGTTTGAAGAATTTTGGACCCTTGGGTCAGCTTGCCCTTGCTGCTTATCTCCTGCTGGTCCTTTTTAGGAGGTGAGGTTTTACTTAGATGGATATTGAAAGAGCTGCAAAGACCATTACATGTTCCTATTTGGATTATTTTTTATTTGTGTGCAGCTTAAAATTTCCAAGTGGCATTTTTTAGTAAGTAAGTGCTTAATTGCATTCATTACCACACTCCTTGTTCTATCTACCCCAGAAGCTGGTATATAGAAAACCAAACAGAAAATACACATCATTTATCAATTAAAAAATATTAACAGCAACTGTGTTATAACGTGAAAGAGCATGAAACACCTGTTATCATTATGACTTTTAGCCAAGCATATCTTATGCATCAGTAAATTTGCGATACATTGTTCAGCCATTTTTTTATCATGGGTTTTAAATCAAGGCTGATGCAGCCACCAAGATCAGAAAATCCCTACTGGTTTAATAAACTCCATAATCGGAGGGAAGAAATGCATGATGTAGTTTATGTGTGATGCATTCTAATGCATTTTTTATATATAAAAAATATGGTTATACATCTTGTATATTAAGCTTTGCTTTTGTAATGCAACACATGCCAGGACTGTGGATGCAAATAAAAAACTAAGTGCAAATCATACTTTTGCAGGCAATTAATAAAAGTTGGTGCATTTAAAAGTGATGTCATACACCAGCACTTAAAATCAGAAGGATATCTGGAGTAAAAGATACCTCCGTAGTATAAATGGGTAATTTGAAATTAAGATCTCTGATCTCATCATTATAGAATATGTTGCACCCTATATAGTGCTTTCTTGCAGTATGTAGGGTACAAAGCCAAATTGTAATGTTGTACACTACTTGTTATGTCCTGTTTACCCATTATATGGTTATATGGAGCCATATACAACAATAATAATGTATAGCTGAGTAACTAGTTCCCATTCATGAGTTTATGCTTCCCACATATTACAAATGGGAACTTTGCATTGAATATTTGCAATAATAAGAAATATGTGTGTCCTGGATCACATGGCCCTTGTGGTCACCCTAGCTGCTACAGGTATGAAATGTGTACAAGAACCTGAGTAAATATGTTTACGAGGGCAAATTAAAAGGCAGTGGTTATGCCATCTGTACCAGGAAAGTATAAATCACATTAAAAACCACTTTTTTAATAAATAATCCCCTTAGAGGAATACTAGATTACTTGTATGTATGTCATCCGGTAACATTAAGAAATTGAAAGGTTTATATACATTGACATAACAAATACATAAATTGTATTTGTTTTTTCTCCACAACCAGGGAAAATGATAATTTAAAGTGGACACTTGGCAATGATATGCATTAACTGCATATTAGAACGTGTATATATCACAGTATTGTAATTTTTACTATTTGATTTATGTAAATTGCAGTTAAGTATTTTTTTAAAAAAAATATATCAAGAAAATATAGTACATTACAGAAGATGAACCTTAGCAATTGTAGAACTGGACCAACATCTGATAAAGGAAGTAATGCCTAAGTGGTAATTTGTTTGTGAATGTAGCTATATTCCCTGTAACAATATCATTACTTTGGAATTACCAGAATTTGTATATAAATTTATTTTAAAATATGATCTTCATCTAGGTTACAATAATGAACAAACACAATCTGTTTTAACTAATAACACATAACATATTGTATTGTTCTTGTCCATGTTGACTACATCATTCAAACATTCACAGTGTGGGTTGAAAAAGCTATATGAACCCCTGGGCTAATCACTTCAACAAAAGCTAATTGGAGTCAGGGGTTAGCAAATGGAGGTCTAATCAATGAAACTGAATTGGAGGCGTGTTTTAGATCTACTTTGACATAAACACTCAAACATTTTGAGTTTGCTATTGCCAAGAAATATCTGCTAATATGAACCATGCCTCCCCAGAAAGATATCTCAGAAGAGCTACAATCAAGAATTGTTGATTTACAAAAAGCTGGAAAGGGTTATGAAGTCATGTCAAAGAGTTTACGTATTCATCATTCCACAGTTAGACAAATTGTTTACACATTGAGACAACTTTGAATTGTGGACGCCCAGCCAAGATGATTCCAAGGGCACAATGCTCAATGCTAGCTGAGGAGTAACAGCTAAAATATTCAAGGAATGATTGGAATTGGTTGACATCATGTTCCTGAGTCTACCATATGCAAACCATTGAAAATGTGCTGATGACACTTAAGGTTGAATTGTTCAGGAAGAACACACAGCATTATGTATAAAGTAAAAAGTGTACTGCATACCAACATGAAAACATTATCCCAATGGTGAAGTATGGTTGAGGGAGCTTTATGATTTAGGGCTGCTTTGCTGGACAATGAATCCCCAAGTTTATCAAGGTATACAGGATAATTTCAAGGTGGCTGTCCATCAGCTGAAGGTCAGTAAAAGTTGTGTAAAGCAGCAGGGCAACCTTTAACATCAAAGTAAATCTACTACAGAATGGTTTAAAAAAAATAAATAAAATAATGCTTTTTGGAGTTGCCTGGTAAGAGCCCAGACCTTGCCCCATAAGAGAGGCTGTTCAAGATAAGGTCACATTTTATGAACAATTAATGCAGAACACCAAGTAATCCCAAAGGGTTCACTAATATAAAGTGTATGTACTCATTGTGGGCAATTATTTATATCTGCCCTTGCTGATCATCATTATGCATGGTCTCAATTGGGTCTGTATGCCAGTATTTTTTGGACAATGTTCGCTTTTTTTCATGATTATTAACATGCAATTATTGAATTGTTTAACTTTTTCTATTACAAAAATCAAGATTTAATAAAACAATGTAATAGTAAAACTTTCATACAAATGTTCTTTACTGCAATGTCAGGTCTATATTTATTTATAATTTATTTAAAATATAGAATTAAAAAAAAAATACCTTAACCATTGTGGATTTTGCAGAATATTTCAATACTCAAATCTTTTAGGTTATTTTGCTTACTCTTGTTAAATGGACAAGAACACACCAAACTTGTTTGCTCTGAGTAATTCAGGTTGATAGGCTTTTTAAACCCAGACAGGAGGAGAAATCACTGAAACATATAACAGAAGGAAAAGTAACCAGAGAATCCTAATTGACAATAAATTGAAAATGTAATTGCCAGTCCAGCCAGAGCGCTTGAAATGCTGTCAGATAGCAAGACGGGAATTGCCAAGGGGGTGAACACAAGTAATATTGCCTTTTATATCAGCCTATGATCTTGAATGTCTAGAGACAAAGTGCAGGCACAGGATTACTGAGAAAGAATATTGATTCACAACAGAACGCTAAAGTTCTAGGCTAGAAACCAAAAACTTTAAAATCCTTTTTTCCAATTTGTGTACTAAAGAGGAATTTTGTTGCATATAAAGGCATGTGTCACCGTGGGAACTATTGGTTATGCTGGGCCTGATGATTCACTATGAGTGGACAGTGTTCTAGTGCCTAGGGTGACATGCCTTTTGTTGTTGGCTGAAAACCTTTATTGAATATCTGTAATGTGGTAGGGTAAGTAGGATGAGCATCAGCCCATTTTGCCTCCTGCATCGTGCATCACAATGCGATGTCTGGCGGGCGACAGGTATATCTTGGAGGAGTTGAAGGTGTATGTTGGGTGGTTGTGTTGGTGAAATGGACTGCATTGATGTGCACTGTTCAGTGATATTTTAGTGAGGGGCTGTGCTGTGTTCATGCCTTGAATGGTGCATTGTTAGTGTTATATATTGGGGTGGATTATCAACAGAGAGAGATGGGGTTTTTTGTTTTGGTCACAGCTCGTTAATGACTATTGTAAGCTGCTATTAAAAAAGTATATTGTTTGGAGCCCCAAGCAACTTACTGAAGCTCCAACTATTTATGTCCATGAGATCAGTTTTCTGTTTTTCAGGGATGGACATGACTTTGCAGAACCAGGTACACACTAAGGATAGTGGTATGTTGAGTAAATTATTGTAAAGCTAACCACTACTGTGCAGTTGCCATAAATGAGCATTGTGCATTTACCCTTGAATGATAAAGTGCTTTCAATTCAGGATTACTTAGAGTTGTAAAAGTTGTGTGTTTGCCAGTTGACCTGTGGGGCAAAAATCTTAACTTGTATTTTCTTACTGAAAGCAAAAGTAGTTTTCACCAATTAACTACCTTGGGATATTTTTTAATGCAGTGCACTACTATTAATATTTGGTGTTTCAGTAACACCACCAAAATAATACAACATTAACATTACACTCCCCTTGGGTAATCCATCCACTAGCCGCTGTTTGTTTGCTAGTATCTTGTCTTGTATCGCAGTGCGCTGTGCATTGTCAGTGTAATCTGAGCAGAGCTGTGTGTGTACGTTGTGACTAACCATGATTTATAAAATAAGTAAAAAGGAGTGCTTTTGTGTAAGAGGGGAGGACCCTACTTTAACCTACAAAAACGGGATTATAAAACAAAAAAACCTATGAATCTGGTCTGACACGAGTCCACAGTTTTGAGGTGCCATTCTAAAAGGAAACTCTGCAACATTTTGCTTTGTATCTTAGATATTTGTGGTGGCGAAATGTAACAGTTTTTTAGATAGCGCCACCTAGTTGAGAGTAAAGGAACTGAATCCTATCCAAACACTAAGCCAAAGTAAAAGAAAATTAAAAAATATATTTTATTGGTATACACTAAAATGGCATAAATCTGAGTAAATCAAAACATAATAAAAATTAGACAGATAAGGCAACCTCACTGGAGCACTAATACCTCAGCTCCTGCTGACCTAATGAATCCTACTAGATAGTTTAAGTTCCATGCAGCTGCCAGCATTCTGGACAGAAGCCCTACTAGTCATGACAAATCTTCACTGGGACTATATAAAACAATGTGCAGAGTACTGCTAATACCATCTTAAAATAAAGCTTGCACGCTGCCTGCAGTACACTCTCTGATGCACGATGGACATTCCTTACTAAAAAGAGACACTTTGGAGGTATGGTTTAATAATTCCATATTTGTTGCATAATTGCCAGCAATTGTAATTATATCTTGAGTGGGCTGTGGCGGGGGATGTCATGTTCAGCACACGTTATGTGGCAGTGTTGTGATATAAAATGGCAGATTATTCCATTACTGAATATCTTGCCCTCCATCGGTAGTCGCTACAGGTCCTGTCCCGCCCCACAAAGATACAATCAAATATATTGGATGTGTTGCTACTCTCGATTATTTTGATCAGAGGGACACCATTAGTACCATGCTGACCATAATTGGGTTATTGGTAAGCATGATTTTGTCTAAAGTAAACAGATGACACAAAACACATCAGATTGAGTAGAAAATTGCACAGCATTTATGTAAGCAGGCATGTTCATTAGCTAACCAAATATACTTGATCCTCATTATATACCTACAGTACCGGGGATGGCAGACCCTACAAATCCCACTTCTATATAAGACACTTATATACCCCCATGACCAGTATTCAAAATATCAAATAGTTCTAAGACTATGGGTTCTAGGTCGTAACGGCTTAATATTTTACACCTGTTGTTTAGAATTGCCAAAATGGTCTTGGTTACGTTTTATCTGCAAGGGAACTGTTGGGAATGTGTGTTGATCTTATGAGCTGTTTATATAGATTTATGAATCTGAAATTTTTTTTTAGGCACAACGAGATTTGGATTCCAAAGTGATATGGATTAATTTAAAATTCCCATTTGTCACTGACCATTCCATAAACACTAAATGAATAAGTTTCCTTATAATGAACCCTAAACCGATGAATTCTTTTTCAAGATACTGATTGTACATTTCCATTGATTATAAGTAACAGAAAAGTGATAAAAAAATATACCGTATATTCCGGCGTATAAGACGACTTTTTAACCCCAAAAAATCTTTTAAAAAATGGGGGGTCGTCTTATACGCCGGGTACTTACCAAGCCGGAGGTTCCCACGAAGCCACCAATCTCTATAATCACTACGCGGCGGCTATTGATGCCGAGCGCAGGGATGTCCCGGCGCCCGGCATCAATTGCCGGCGCGTAGTGATGAGGGAGCAGGGAAGCCCGAGGTCTGGCACTTCAGACCTCGGCTTCCCTGCTCTCTAATCATTACGCGCCGGCTATTGATGCCGAGCGCAGGGATGCCGTCATGTCCAGGTGCCCGGCATTAATTGCCGGTGCGTAGTGATGAGGGAGCAGGAAGCCCGAGGTCTGGCACTTCAGACCTCGGCTTCCCTGC
>VKOC01018571.1:0-12290 GCA_009364415.1 Spea multiplicata | reverse complement strand
CATTGCCAAGAACTCTGCACTATCTTTACTATACAGAAAATACTCTATTGTGACTTGTATGTTATTGTGTGATGTACAGTATGCATGTAGAAGAAGTGCGAGTGAACCGTCAGGGGAAAATGACAGGACTACTAACGTTTATGCCACGTTTGCCCTCACTAGAAGCACTTACCGCAGAAGTTCTTCTGCCCAGAATATGGCCAACAAGCTTCTTGTTAGGGAAACCAAGGCTTAGAGGATCCCAACAGCAAGGAGGCTTTGGCTTCACTTTGGTGAAAGTATAGGCACTGAGTGATTAATGCAAGGTTCAGGCACAACACATAAGATAGGTGTCCAAACAGGTAATGCAGGATACCAAGGGTTAAAACATTCAGGAATGTCAGGATAGCCGGGTCCTCACGTCGGTACGTGTAGCGGGCAGTCATAAAAGCCAAGGGTCAGCACATGGGTCAGGTAGTCAGACCAGCAAAACTATTAAAGGTGGAGCAAAGGGATGGTCAGACACGCAAAGGGTGAAATACACGATTATTGAATAGCACACTGTAGTCTAATAGTGCAATAGCACAACACACTGCAAAAGACCACAACAGGGTGCCAGCAGAGAGGATTTTTAAATCTGGCGTCTGACCAAGCTCCGCCTCCAGCAGTTCGGCAAAGCCGCACCTCCAGCTGCCCATCAGGACCATGCCTCGTGGAGCTCATCATAGTCGTGCCCCCTGTGATCCCCTTGTGGGATCCTACGACCACATTTGCCTGCTGGTAGCAGGACCCCGGAATAGGCACCTCGCACTGGCATGCAGCTGCCTGCCCTAACATACTACAAAGGGCAAGCAATGTTTTGCGCACCTTTAAGTCTTGATTCATTATTTAGTGGTTGTACATATTATTGGTTATAAACTCACTATACAGCTGTTTCTATTTTTAATAGATTTTAAGAACCATAGCCACATTTTTGTTTGATAAATGAAGAATTGCTTCATGTCTTTTGCTGCCAAGAGTGTGCAGTCTCCAAATGCCTGGCTGCTTTCCATTGTAAATTAGATATGTATTTCTTAATGTAAAGGGAACATTAGCCATTCATGTGCTTTATTCATGGTAATTCAAAAAGAGACAAAATTATATTTAAAATACATAATGATCCCTAGAACTGAAAAAACATATTGCACTACTTGTATATGTATGAAAAGTAGCAAATAAATGAGTATGACACTAAACTAACGAAATAAACAAGTATTAGAAAGAGTATTTATAATTGAAAAATGTTTAAATATTTATATATACAAATTATAGGTGTGGTTGTGCCATTCAGGGGCAGGTCTATCTAAGTCTCCTGGAACAGAGGTCCAGTCCTGTCCAAAATACATTTACAGAAAGAGAACAAGTAGAGTATCCAGAAAAACTGCAAAAAAGGGTACATCATGTAAATTTTCTCACTCTCACAAGTCCTTATTACACTGGCCATTATGGTGTGTATATATATCTATATATAGATATATATATCTAATATATATATCTATATATTATATTTTATATATATAGATATATATATATATAGATATATATATCTATATATATATATATATATAGATATTTGCAAGTAAAACACAAGAAATAGCTCTTGGCTCCGACAGTAAATCTATAAATCAGAGCTTCTAACAGCTGATGGGCAACAGGCGCCAGTCTACTTATCCATCTGCCCCAATGCAGTGTTTGCCAACCAAAAGTCACTAGTAACTGATTTTGGCATCCACATGTTACAGTGTTAAAAATGTCTTAAATATATAAAACCTAAAATATCTTTTTGTTATTACATACCATAATTTTTTAAACTCTATATGTATTAAATTACCCTCTGCCTCCATCATGCTTCCACCTTTTGGCTTATATTTAAGATTATAGGGTTAGTGCACACATGCTCTAACATTGTCAATTAATGTAAGTCTTAGTAATAATTCTGTGCTATTTTAAGATTAATACCACTGTTGATTAAATTATTGCTTATTAAAAGTGTAGTTGTCAAAAAATCCTCCTTGTTTACATATATTACCCATATAACGAAACATTTAGAGAGTGTGAGAAGGAGTGAACAAGAGTGAGCGAGAGTGAATGCGAGTGAATGTGGGTACCAGAGAATGAATTACGTTCCCCAATGAAAAATGTGTCCCCGACTGAATGGGCTGGAAACAAACTTTTTGGCCCATTTCCACATGTAACATAGTTCATAAGGTTGAAAAAAGACCATCAAGTTCAACCTATATACATATTGTGTCCCTACTGTGTTGATCCAGAGGAAGGTATAGTTGTTATTACAGGAACACACAGACAGTCAAAAATATATTTATTGCCTTCACCAATCCATGGAAAATGGTTGTAGCCGTCCCTTAATAAACATTGTAAAATCAGATTATTTAAGTGGCACATCAGAATGATACTTTGTAAAAGGCACGCATGAAAGCTAGCTTGAAACGATTTCTCAATAATGGACATAGACCAGCGTCGTTAGAAAGTAATTTGCAGATGTGGTTTTCTTTGTTGTGTTTTTTAAATACAATTATAGGTGGTCATGACTCCGAAACTATGTAACAAGCACTCTACTAATCCCACGGGTGTCAGAGAACTATGATTTACTCAGTCTAATGGTACTCAAAAGATTAAATCCTTTTTGCCTCATGTGCCAATAACTTTGGTGCCTATTTTCATGGTCATTAGTGCATGAACACATGGGCAGATCACTGTGAACGAGAGGGTTTTAACAAAACAAAATACATAGCTCGTTGGATCTTCTCCCAGTGTTAGAAGCCGTCCATCTCTAGGGAAACAAACGTATTTTCTGCTCTGTGAAAATCTGGGCCCAATTCAGACTACCATATAAACTTTTTGTCTAAATTAAAGGGCTGGAGGTAAGAATTCTTTTCTTTTAAGATTAGATGGTAGATAAGGGGAATAGCTTTCTAGTAGTATCAGGTCAGAGAATATATATGTTTGTGGCATAGGTATAAGGCTATCCTGAAAAAGATATAAACAAGCACATCATTAGTTTTAAAGTTTTACTACAGGCACAAACGTGCATCCAGGTTATTTTTAAATTAAGCACTTGTAGAAATCTGAGGGTTTGTTGCATGTCTGTGTTATATTATAATGGGCTCCATAACAATCAGCTTATTTAAATCTTTCATACAAAATATCCTCAAAATGCTTCTTAAATATAAAAGGTGTTAAGATTTTGGGGTTTATTCACTAATAAAGGAGTTGGCACAAAAACATTTATTCATTCACCAATCATCAAATTAACTTCAACATATTAATATAATATATTATAATAACCTTAAATGATTTGTCCTTGCCAACCTTTATTAACAATAACATAAAACCTATTGGGTGCCTCAACCCCCTGTTCTTCTAGGCCTTACCACCGGATAGTACCATGCACTAGCCGGTTTTTAGTTCAGTGGGCACGTCCATATTACATTACCAACACAGTAAGGTTGGGGGAAGGATAGCCCCGACGTTACTTCCATCAACCACGGGAGGGAAGCTGTTACCAAGTGGGTTACTTTTAAACTCCTGAAAATGAGGTGGAGGTAGCACCCCTTATATGCCCTACTCACCAAGATTACACTCTTTCCTTACCAACCTATCACTAGCTACCCCCCATACCCTACACACATTGCCCTTGTCTACTTAGCTGTGCCCTACTGCCATAGATCCTTAAGATTGCATGACATAAGGATACAAGACTGCATGATACTGATGCTGTGCATTTTTTCCTTTAACAGGGTTAGTGGCTATTACAGGGTTACGGGCTAAAGACTGCTATAAGATTTTGAAGTGCTAGTATAATTAAGAAGAATACAGAGTTAATATACAATACTATAAAATGAACAATAAAAAGAACTAAACAATGCATTCTGGTAGCAAAAAAAGAGAGGACCATACCCTGTCCATGGAAGGGAGATGAGTGGACGCTTACACTCCTGCAAGCAGTTAAATTATATATCACTCGGACAGAGTAAGAAAATTTGGTTTTATTGGGAAAGAAAATTCTTTTTACATTTACTTAAATTAGATGACAAAATTTTTATGCAAAAGCCTGCTCTGCAATGTGCTTTTTTACCCTCTAAATGTAATAATTGATAATACCCACTTCACATCACTACACTGGAGTATCAGCGTGATTGTGTAGTTTAACACATACATGTAGAATGACTGTCAGATGGTATTTATTCGTCTTTCATGCATGTCAAGAATACTCCATTTAACCACAGAACATGTTTTAGATGAAATGAAATACAAACATTTTGTTCCTCTTGCTGAACTACCCATGGCTTTTAGTGGGTTAATTCCTTTCTAGCACAGCAGGCAAACACACAGCTTAAAAGCATTTGCAATAAAAAGTACTATAGTTATCAAAACAGCTTGAAAGGAACAGCCATGTCCTCTTCCTCCCAGTACTCAACCACGAGAGAACAACCCTGTGGGGCACCCGTGCCACCTCCTTATTGCAGCTTAACATGGACAGACCACAGCTTTAGGCCTGAACATATATACAACATACTAAAACAAATAAAATAGAATAAAATAGAATGTGACAGCCCATCTAGTCTGTCCGTTTTTCCTAAATCTGAATCAGTCCTTGGTCGTAACTTAGAGGCTGTTCTATTCCTTATCCACCTAGATTGCGGGAATGGGCCCTTCATTCCTCTTGTATCTGTATGCCAATTGCTGTATTGTACTTGTCGTTGTCTGTAACATTTTCATCTTTGTACAGCGCTGCGGAATCTGTTTGATGCTTTATAAATAAAGTATAATAATAATCTACCATCCTCTTTGTAAAGTAAAACATCCTTAGATTGTTGTACCATACTTAATAAAAATAAGACATCCCCTGAAAATAAAGCCATAGTGTGTCTCTGAGGAAAAATAAATATAACACAGTGTCTTATTTTCGGGGAAACACGGTAATGCCTCTACAAGCCTCAGCATTACTTTTTCTGGCCACTTTTTGTTTACTGCCTTCTTTACATTTAATTTCCTCAGAAGTCATACTTACCCACTATCCTCACATTTGTCATGGAGTATGTATATTTTGAGATTTTATGTTACATGTAAAAAAGCGCATGTTGTTAGCAAAGTTTAATGTTGTGACATTACAAGTATAACACAAGCATTTTGGATTTATAGGAGATAAAAAAATATTTGCTCTGCAGGACAATAATCAGTGATCAATAGAGTGGTGCTATGCTTGATATGCTAGTCTAGAATCTTATCAATATAGTAAGGATGACCCTATAGCTTGCCATTGCAAATAATGTCAAATTATTATTTAATTTATATATATATTATAATATATATATATTATTTATTATTATTATTATCTTTTATTTATATAGCGCCAACAGTTTACGCAGCGCTTAATACAATACATAAATTCAAGGGATATGACAAGACAAGAATTGACAGACTAAGACAATATTAAAAGATAAAGCACATGATAATAAGTCATTTTTATTTATTTTTATTCTTGAACATCTCTGTTTTACGTAAGATTGAATTCACAGGTTAGGTGCCAATGTTGCTGCCTACTGGATAGTTTGGCAACATTTTGTCATCATCAGGTCTTTGGAAGTATCACTACCGCTGGATAATACAGATAATAATTTAGTCGGTAAAGGATAATTTTCAGGTCTTTTTTCAACTGTTAAATAATCTAAAATTATTTAGCTGGTTCTTAAAATAATATATTTTAATATATATATAATATATAATTATATATATTTATATATAAAATTATATATTATATATATAAAATTATATATTACATTAGCCACTTGTCTTAAAACATACATTTGTAATACTAAAATCTGTAGCTGATATCTACTGGGAACTTCCCACTGTTAACTGCCTGAAGCTCTCATTCCCCTACCCCTTACATCCAAAAGCAAAAGGTATTTGATAAGGGGGTGAGGCTTGCCACACATTGAAACAGGTATAGCCCCAGATAGCCCCAGTTAGACTTTGATTGGGTGGGTAAGTGGGAAAGGGTTAGATTAGAATGGGCATAACCTAGACAAGTAGTGGGCCAAACTAAATCACCCGAAGAACGAAGACCCTGACCCGGAGCCCTGGAGAAGCAGAACTTCACCTGGCAACACTAGGTGCAATCCAGCCAGTTCCAAGATATGATCATCAAGGTTTTTCCCTGCCTCCTGAGTCCTTGCTATAAATTCACGTGTTCTTCAGCATGCATCATTCCTTTTTGGACAGATGTGACCCTATAGCACAGCAACAGGTCCAACAATCAGGCCACTTAGTAACTTTTGCTTTAAAAAAACAACTCTGATTAAAAAATGAATATTTAAAAAGCGTTGGGAATATAATACAGTTCATCTTTTAATAACATATTGCTATGCAGATTTTTGTCTAAAAATATCTGTTTTGCTTTTGGCTTCGGTTTGCTGCTAACTGAAAGCAATTTTTTCAAAAATTATGTTTCTCTTATAGAAACCAAGCATATTTTTTTCCCAACACACTTGAGAACTATTTTTATTTAGTCTTCTTTCAATCAAAATGCATGAAATGAGAACAGCATTTTAACGCTTTGCCAAATGATTGGACAAGCAGTAGGAAATCTTCCCTTTTTCTCAGGGTCCCCGTGCCCGCTCCCTGCGGGTCCCTGTGCCCGCTCCCTGCCCGTTCCCCTTCCTACATCCTGGCCACTTAACACTGTCTGGGGCTAGTCCCAACCCTATGCATGCCTAGCCTCACCTACACAAATGGCTAGCACCATTTCCCCATGGGAAGCCTATCTTGGGAGTTCCCAGGTCTGTTAAAGCAGAAAGAAAAACATCACAAGAACATCACAAGAAAGAAAAACATAGGATTACATTAAATGCATTATAATAAAGGCACAATCAGGAATTGCTGATACAAAGTACACTTTGGCAAAGTGATTTAAGTTTCTAAGGTCAATATCCAGATTAGATATATTACAGCTGATGTCCTTACTGTTTTTATTGACGTTTTAGATTCCTCATTAAAAATATTTGATGACACCTGTCATAAAGTTTTGTTTAAATTGTATGTACATGTAGCAATACATTGCAATTATATGGTAATTCAATCAACAGACGTGTTTCTTTAGGCAAATATATTACATTTTTATATCCTTATCTCGTTGCGGACATGTCAGCTTCAACTAGCCGCAATCATAGCATTGTACACAGGTATCCTCTCAACTCCTTTAGTAATTCAAGCAGCCGTGAATATACTAATCTGATACAGTAAAAATGTTGACAATATTTAATGCTTAACTGTGCGTTGTACAAAATGTAATGTAAAGTTTCCTTAAAAATATATCCTTCATTTATATGCCTTCATTGCTTTTTATTGATTGACCTTGATATACTTGAACAGGATAGGTTAGGTACTGTGTGTGAAAACAATAAGAGAAGAAAGCCTAATGTGGATCAGTCTGAGTGAGACACCATAAATGAAGATGGTGACTGGCACAATAAATCCAAGAGGCGAATAGCTAGGTAATCAGGTTCACTATAAAATGCAAAACATAACTTTTATTAGGGATTTATTAAGTAATATACAAAATGGAAAACCACACAGGTGAAACGTGAGAGTGTATGTGTAACAAAGATGCTGAAAAAATGCATAAAACTACTCTTGGAACCCAAAACTAGTCATTATAAATAAGGCTGGGAAATTTTAACGCTGACTAATGATCAGTAGTGGTAGTCCTGCTAGTCCTTATCAGAAATAGAAGCCAAAAAGTAAAAATAAAAAGAACCCACGTACATCTAAGCCACCAAAGGGGGTCTGAATTGGTCCATAAATACAATCCTCCAGACCCTATTTATCATCGATTGTTTTGAGGTTTAGTGCCTGCATTTAGTGTATTTTTTTTTAGCACCTTTATTACACATATACACTGTTTTCTTTATTTAGTTTTTCGTTTTGCGTGTTACCTTTTTAATGCATTGTAAATGAAAGTTGAACTTTTTATAATTTGTGAGCATTCTCACCTAGCTATTTGTATATAGGTACTTTACATATCCTACAAGTTCAGTATCACATCTTCAGAAAATGAATACCTGGGAGGGGGGTAGGCTAGCACCTACCACTGGCTTCCAAAGGGGCCTTAAAATAAAGCCACTATAGGCAACTGTCCTGCACACCTCCTACCTACTGAAGGATACCTACATGTGCTGGTCAGCAAGTGATATATATATATATATATATATATAATATATATATATATATATATATATATATATATGTCGTGGCAAAAAAACAGCTGGTGTTCTCAAACTATGACCTTCTTTTTTACTATTTTCAAAGCAAATTGTCACGGTAAATGCAATCATGGTTAATGAGTTTATCAATAGAAAGCATGAAAGTAGAAGAAAAGCTAATTGTAATTTTTTCTTTTCATTTATTTACTCTAGATGGCGGGGCTGGACTGGGGATGACTGCACTTTAAAGCCAGAGGCCACCAAATGACATATGCGCAGGCGGCAACCGGGTGATTTGGCATTATGGTTTTCTCTCACTGGAGTGGCAATACGTGTCAGTATTTAGCCCTAGCGCCCACCTGGCATTTACCTGGATTGCCAGATGGCATGTTCGCACCTGTTAGTTGGACAAGTAATGGTACAAAATGATGATATTGATAATGATGATATTGATAATGAATTTACAAAATACATCCACAATGCATAAGTGCAGAACAAGCCCTTTTGCCATATAAATAATAAATAGCAAGTCTATGTAACAAAGTGATAAAGTAGATTGGTATCAAAACACCTCTCCATCAGTCTTGAAGCATTTTGCTGAATTGGTCTTTCCTGAAAATATACGCAGCGTTACAAGCACAATTTATTGCAAAACGGAACAATTACTTATTCATGCAGCATATACTGTTTCCAAATCAATATTGTGATTTAGAATAGTTTGCATTCTTTATCTGTTTTTAAAAATGTGTTTACATAATATACAATATGCTGTAACATGGCAATGGTATTACACTTAGAGCACTCTACCCTCACAAAATAACTGCATTTCTTGAAGCCAACGTTTGACCAAGATAGTGTCTGAACCTGTGAAATCCAATAATTTATATCCAGCTGTCAATGTATTGACTGGTTTTTCCATAAGCTATTCTCAAAAAACAGATGCTGTTGTTTACAAGGGTGATGATAAATTTCAGGGAGAATTAATTGTATTAGTTATAGTATGTGGAACCTTTCAGTGCATAATACAGATGAAGGAAATTGCATTATCTTTAACATGTGTAGCCTTAGGCAATAGAGATACTAATATGGCATGTAACCCAGTCATTGTTAATGCTAACATTTTTGTTAATTCCTAGGTTGCCAAGCTTGCACTGATCTTAAGGAGTCTTCCATCTTGCCAGCCCTATGTTTGCAGTTTGAGATTTGGTGGAGCTGGGTAGTTTTGTTTTTTTCATCCCAGTATTGCATCAATAGTTCCCTTATAATAAGACCATAGGTTTGATATTTTGACTTGTGCAAATGGACCAAAAACGATTTAGGCAACTTGTTATTTTGTTTTTGTCCCACTGCTTTTCGGAAAACAAATTTAGTTTCCTGCCCTTTTGGTTCTGATGAAAATCAGAGGGCATTTTACATTCAGAAACAACATTTTTGTCGCTTACTCTAATTCACTCTCCTATGCACAGCGCCTCACACTCTCATTCATATTCTTTTACACATTCATTCACTCTCTCTCACGCTTTCTCTGAATGTTTCCCTACCTTCTACCCCTCTGTATCCCTGTAGTTCTGTTTCTTCTTTTGCATCTTCTTGTTCATCTGCCTTCTTTCTTCATCTGCTGGTCCTTGTGTCTTCTTTCTTTGTCAACTTCTCCAGTGACATGGCCTCCTGGTGGATGTCTGCAAAGGAGCGAAGCCTCTGGGCACATCCTCTCACCTGATTGGTAGCACAGGGGAAAATTAACAGAATAATGCAGATAGATTCATAAAAAAGAACAGGGCAGAAACGCTTCTTTGTCTCGGTTCATCTGTCTTTCTGCATGGGTTAAATAAATATGTGTGAAGCCACTTACATGTGGTCTCTCAGTTTTAGATCTCCTGGGTATATCTTACCACTTAAATATATCAGGGTGCTATCTATAATTAGAATAAGCAAGACATGCAAAAAGGAGCATAACTTTAAATCTCTTTACATTCTTTACTGACTTTCCAGAACAATCGGACAAAATTTGCTTACTAAAGTTTGGTGAGGAATTTTCCAAAACAGAGAACATTTGCACTATATGTGCAAGTGTATAAAAAAGGAGGCAATAGGTAGGAACTTGTTCTAATCCAGAGTGACATTGAAAACACTAAGAGTTATGATGTAATATGTTGCAAATGCTTAACGCTATTCCTCATGCTTTATAAAAGTATTATTGATGATTCAAAGCCACAGTGGTTATTTGTTAAAAAAAATAGAAAGTACACAAATACAATGAAAATTGATATCCTAGAAGCAGCAAAAAATGTAACAATAAATAATGAGAATTATCATTTCTACAAAATATGTATGAAAGCGTAATCCATTATATTCATCTAATTATATTATAATAATGCAAGTCACTAAGCATCTTATTTTTCTGTCTAAGTCTGCTTACTGTTATACTGCCTCTAGTAATTTTATCTTTACGTTTTGCATTTGTTTATTGCATTTACCACAATTGCCTAGAAAGAAAGATAATAGTGCTTGGATGAATAACTAGCAATAGTTTGGATTGAACATTTTTTGTATATACAATTGCTTTTTGTAGTGTTCTTGAGCTATTGCATAAATGCAGTTGTACTCCATGTTAGGATGAGATAGGACCCGCAAAAATTGAGGTACATTGACATAGTGGTGGGCTAATCTATGTATGTCCGTGTAGTGTGATGGAATGTGTGCTTCCTTTTTTGTATTTTTTATATGTACTTGTGTTTGGAAGAGCACCTGTAACTTCATTTACTTTTTGTGTATATATGCTACTTTTTTCTTCATTTGGCACTGGCGGTCTGTATAAGATACTCATATTTATAGTTTGTTTAATGTGGTTCATCTATTAACATCATTTATAACATCATTATCTTTAGCATACAAAATGTATTAGGTTTTATAACTTTTTTTAAGTTTGTTAAAAATATTTGCTGGTGACTTCAAAGACAGGAGGCCAAAATAAATGCAAGTCCTTTACTGTTTGAAACTGTACGCTACAAACTACAATTACTCATTTAATAGACATGGGACATTGGGTGTGAAATATTGGCTTCAAACATCACTATAATGCTTCAAGACAAAAATAGGGTGCAATCCTGGTTACTGTTCCCCAAAATACATATTCGGTATATACATACAGGAAAAACATGCATAATAATACAAAATATGAATTCGTAAACTTGCTTGCAGATCTGGCAAAGTCCAAATGAGGTTGAATACCTTTTTTATTCTTGCAAGGGCCTCTTTTCAGAAGGTGGTTTGCAGGGAGCTCGAGATGTTTCAGGAAAGCTTTTTGATTTTGGCAAAGGCCTCTGTTCAGATGGTTTCAGATGATTGTTTACAGATGTTTCAGGAAAGCTACAAGAGGAGAACATTATGCTTCAATTATGTGCAATGTCTAATAATTGTTGTGGTACCGCCAGCTTTACGTGTGCCTCTTCTATTTTTAATGAAATGTTTTGTACAGTTTTGCCAATGTACAGGAGGCCACAGGGGCATTTAATCAAATAAACAACACATGTCGTCTGACAGGTAATAAAATTACCGGTATGTATCCAATACTTTTTGATGTATGTGGATGAAAAAAGTGCTTCTTGTTATGAGACTATTACAAATGTAACAACTGAGACATCTGCTACTCAGAAAATGCGACAGTGCTGATCTATACTGTACGAGACAATCTACTCTAACTAATATTTTTCCTAATTTTGTTGTCATTTATATGCGAAACCATCTTATTTTTTAGTGCTAGTTAGAAAACAAAGATGCACATATGATTACCTATAGATGCATAAATTGGAGGTACGGCTTTTAGTTCCTTGCCTATATTTTTGCCCTGAAAAAGATCGTTTGTGACCGAAACTTTCACACAATAAAACATTTATTTGCTCAATACTCCTTCTTTGCGTTGAAAGTGATTGTTTTTAGTGGGCCAACAACAAAAGATGGAGAGCTTTTGGTACCACTATGATTTCTTCTTCAAAATATATTGAGACACCAAAAAAGCCATGGTGTAGCCAGGTCCCCTGACAAGGT
>VKOC01018570.1:0-31566 GCA_009364415.1 Spea multiplicata | reverse complement strand
ATTATAGCCCTCAAAAGCAGGACAGCTCCCGGGGGCTGGGGCTGTGCCGAAAAATTGGGACTGTCCCAAGAAAACTGTGACTGAGAGGAGGTATGCTAATAGATTGTAAGCTCACTGACCTAGGACCCTTTCTGATATTTCTGCAGAGGAAAGGAGAAAGATAAGAATAAATATATCCAGTTCATAACCTTTTATATAAAAATATCATATTGTACTGAGAAATTTCTGTTTTTTTCCCTATATTAGAAAATTTAAGAAAAAAATGAAAAAAAATTGCAGTATTGCTCGGAATTTTACCAATAAAGAATATTAAAGATGAAATAATGCATCTTTCCGACCTTTTTGATATGTAATATTTTTGGAGATTTAGGCAGTGAATCCCTGAAAATTCGGTTCTATCCATAAGATATTCGCATGCGCAGAAACGCGACAGCCCTGGCTGGGAAGATCAGACGTAATTCCCAACATCAATTTCTCCCGTAAATCTAAAAACACTCGGCGGTTCCGATCCGGCCGCCGCGCTCGATATACAAAACGACAAAAATAAAAACCACTTCTGTGCCCCTCCCCCCCAGCCGAGTCCCAGTCCTTACAAAAATCAGATTAAAATCTGAAATTATTTTGTTTTTTGATCTGAAGGAATACAAGAAATATAGAAAAATTTCTCCAGATTATAAACGTAAATATATATATATATATATATACGCAATTTATTCATTTTTCCCAAATCCTACAGTTTCATAGAAATAAAAACCTATGGTTTCCAGATTAAGATAATCGGCGTATATATGTATCAAAAACCTATTTCATCAAATTGATCGGATGGTTCGAGTTTGGCTTCGATCATCCAATCGGTGGAGAGAAAGAGTCCTCTTTAGGAGCTTCTAAGGAGTCAAACTTTTTTTTTACTTATTTTGGGGGGAAAAAACTTATATTAAAGTATTTAAATAAGCATTCCTATATGACGGGGGTTTTAAAGGACAGGGCTGGTGATTCCTATAGGGTAACGCATCGAACGTCTGAACAAGCCAGAGGAAAGGAGAAAGAAATATATATATATATATAAAAATATCAATTGTACTGAAAAATTCCTGTCCCCCCCCCCCCAATATTAGCCCGCATTTTGTCTTACGCAACCTATCTGCATACCTAATTGTATTTATTCTCTGTATCTGCCTCTTCCAGCTTCACGAATTCTACGGTCGCCCCTAGATAAGAACATCCAATTAAGTGGATTTATGACCGGAAAGCCGCGCGGTTCACGTAACGCGATTAGATATCATTTAAAAGGCCAAGAACTATTTACTATTTAAAAGTTTTATATTCAGATTTTAACCGTCCTGAAAAATGTCCGATTCGAAGGAATTCCTCATTGGATTTAGCAAAAATTATAACCCCCCCTACGCCGATGCTGTTGTTGCGGGGAAAAAAAACAAAACCCGATTTTTTCTTTTTTTTCTGCGTAACATTTGACTTATGAATGTTAAAAAAAAAAAAAAAAAAATTAAAAAAACTCGATGAGCTGTACCATACATGCTGATTTTAACAAAAAAACTCAGAATTTTGACAGGAAAAATGTAATTGTCATTTGACAGGAAAAAAATACACAAAATAGATGGGGGGCAGAGGAAAGGGGGGCAGCGTTTGTACCGTGGCCGGTTAAAGGGGCCACAGAGTGGTTACATGCATCAAAGAGCCTCTGACGACTGGGAAGTCGCTTTAACTGGCGGACTAAACGCGATTTACGCGACTCGCCCCTTTAAGAAGCAGAAAAGTTCAGTTTTTAGTCTCCTTTTTACCAGCGTAACGCATTCTCAGCCATTTAGCAGATTTTTTCAAACCTTACGCATCGTTTAACAGCTTTTTTTTTCAAAATGTGCACCTGAGAAAAGAATAGCTATTTCAGACACGTGGGGGGGGTAGCTTCTAAACCCAGCATGGCTACTGGCGCACGCTTCCTGGCAATCGTCTGCCAGCAAGACGCTTAAACGTACAGCGAGTGCCTGCATCATGCAAACAATCCGAGCCGTCCGGCCCATCGAGTCCGCCTGTTTCTCCTGTTGGTCTTGTCTTAGGTTCAGGTGCCGTATGTCTATCCCATGCATGTTTAATCCCCTCACTGTATTACCCTCTACCACTTCTGCTGGGAGGCTGTTCCACTTATCTACTACCCATCTAAGCTGACCCTCTAGTTTTAGATTAACACCCCCTGAATGAAAATGACACAGACTCTATGGTATTGTTTTCCGATAACAATATGTTTTAAATATCTCGATCTGCTCCACGTTTCTCTTTTTCATACATATTCCGTTAATAATAACATGCAGAGAGTCGCTTGTTAGGCTGTAAAGCTGGCAGAACAGCGCCGTATATTTCAAAATGTAGACATCTTAACAGGTTTAGCAATTCTATTCCCCATCCCACATCTTCATTACAGAACGATATCGCTAGACTCAGAGAGAGGAAGACTTATTCTATATATATATATATACAGCACCGGTTTGGGGCCACTGAGCTGTTTTCATTCACTGGAACCCAGGAGTGATGGGAGTGAGGTAAAAGGGCCAATTGGACACAGAGTGATGGGAGTGAAAAGGCGCCAATGAGAAACACAGGAGTGATGGGAGTGACTCAAAGGCCACTGGAACACAGGAGTAGAGGGAGTGGATCAAGGACCATTGGAACATCACGGAGTGATGGGAGTGATAAGGGCACTGGAACGCCCAAAAGGAGTGATGGGAGTGATAAAGGGCCACTGGAACACAGGAGTGATGGGAGTGATAAAGGACCACTGTAGAGCCTATGAAGAGATTAAAAATCAGCCATTTATAACATTAACCATGTCTGTGCTGGATTTCACATCAGTTTCATGTTATTTTAATGGAAAAAAAACAAGAACATTTCTAAGTGACCCCAAACCTTTGAAGGGTAGTGTGTATGAAATTACATATACTTTATAATCCAATGAGCTGTGCATGCGCAGACCCCTGCTTAAAATACATGCAAGTACATATTCCCGGGCGGTAGAACGTGGCTCCACATGATCAGGGACCTCTGGCAGAGACGGGGATGAATTTTGGATATATTTGGGTAAATAAGAGGGCTGACACAACTTCCTCTAGGGGTAAATTGTTAAAATGGGCAGCAAACACACACGCACAGGGTCACATCGGGAATAGACAGGGGAATGCTAACAACGATGTAACAAAGTATCGGGGAAATACACAATTCTCACAGAGATAATGACATCATCTGTTTACATCAGAAGCCCCGCACCAAACACGCTGCGGGATTCTTATTACAGAAACCATCCCGCTATCCAAACGCAGATTACACATAAACGCTGCTTTCTTGTACTTGGTAGTAAATATCTTTGATGTTGGTTTCAGAAGACCCTGATTGTATTTAAACAGCCGTTCCTGCGGACTCGGCAAATCACGTATCAACGCGCCAAATGTGAGGCCACTTCACTTTAACCCCTTCTTCACCAAGAATCACTATAATATTATTTATATTTTATTATTAATATTTTAATTTAAATAAATATACCAACATTCTGCCAATATACACCTTACCCCCCCCCAAAAAAAAAGGGAAAAAACCAGATTAAGCGGAGACACCTTTTGGATAACGTACAGAATAATGAGAGGTTTTATGAGGCTTTGTGTAAATAATTAAAAATCAATTTTTCTTTTTTCCAGGAAAAAAAAAAGTATTTTATAATATTTCATGCGCTTGTTCTGTAGCTGCACTCAGCAATTCTGGCACACATTTGAATCCTTGGGGGCTTTACCTGGGTAAGTTGGTAATAATAACGGTACATGCGCCGCTTCATTCACTCGCATTATATGAATGATTAATAGAAACACAGTAAGGACGCGCTTCCCACGGACTGTTAAGTGCACAGCGTGGAGAGCAGCCGTACAATATGACACAGAGATGAATAAAGTGCGTAGGACAGGCGATTCCTCCGATCGCAGAAAAATAATAGCACTTTTTAGATTAGATTTTATGTTTTTTATTATTCGATCAGCCACCAAAACGATTGTTATTCTTACTTATTTTGCTGCGATACAGGCTGTTTTCGATTTAAATTCCAATCTGATGCCCCCCTGCGTAGGTTGTTACTGATGTGCGTTGAAACGGTATAAGTACGGAGTGCAGAGCTGTTTATAGAGACACAATAAGGAAAATAGATAGAGCTGTACTTAGAGGATGGAGCCTTATGTTAAATATTTTTTTTTCCGGCCAGTATAGAGAAAGATGCAGAGTCACATAAGATTTTGGGACCTCAAAGATCTCTTTTTCAGATGAAAATATGAGGAGGAGACCTCTAAGGTCCTGAAATGTAAGCAGGGGACATGAAAATTTAAAAGGACCACTCAGCTATTACATGCGTTAGCTTTAAGTGTAAAAAAAAGGATTGCAAGCTTTTGAGACCATCCATCTCCTCTTATAGTTCATAGGAGTATTATACATTTATCCAGTAAGCCAAAAAATGTATCATCTTTACCAAATTTGCTTTCTCTCTTTCTATGGCTGACACGGTATAAGAATATATAAATAATAATTAATAATAAAACACACAAAAATATTCTAAACCTCGTGGTAGTTCCATTTTACTACTTACAGAAAGGGTTAAAGAACAGCATTTGTACGCTTCCTATAGAAAAGCGTACCCAAGCTCTCAGACTCAATGCCGTGCGGAGGGTAGAATATAAAATACATGCGCAAGCCGAGCTTTATCAAACAGCACCCTGTCACCAGCGAATGCATCGCGTGATCTGCGTTTGGGGAACGAGGAATGGAAATGAAAATACTTTTCTAACGCGATAACAAGAATGTATCATTTCCCGCGGGTAGAAAGGTATCCATAACCGACGGCGACCAAGTGGAATTCCGCAGTGAATTCGGGGCAATTTGTTCATTGCTAAGTTTCTTGATCTCTACCCCTGGTCACCCCCCCCCCCCCCCCCGCCAGTAGAGAAAAACCTGTCCTATTTGCCCATATGTAGCAGACATTGCCAGGATATACATTGTAACCGATATTATTATTATTATTACTATTATTTATATAGTGCTAAAAGTGCTGTACAATGAACACACCAGCATCTACCCGATTCTCAGGGTTTTTACCCCCAGGCGCTTGGGGTGGGCAGTTTCTCGGGGGTCACATAGTCCCGAGCTGACCCTTCATTTTCCACACTGACTTAATGATTATTCAGGATCCCGACTGATGCTTTTTTCATTAATGTATCACCGCTGAAGCCCTTCCTTGACCACAGGTGGCTTTGTTCAGAATCCTTTCACCTCCTGACAAGTCCTGGTTTTCATAAGGACCATCAGGAGAACCATTTGGCTCCATCATTAACGAGTCACTACGGTAGAATCTTCTATCTCTTTAAGGAAAGAGGTGGTTATAGAAGGTGCGGTGGGTTCCAAAGCTCACGATCTGAACACCGCCACAATTATTTCCCCTGATTATTTCACCCCACGGCTTTTGGGTGGAGGTCTGAGATGTAGGATTTCAGAGACGAAGAAATAATCCTTTCTTTCCATTAAATCACTAAAGTCATCTTTTACGTAGATGACCTCAATGGTCCAAGACCAGAGCTCTAGCGATTATCCTACCAATTTTTGTTTTGCCTTCATCCTAGCAGAACGAATCCGTGTCCAGATAACGCTGTGGGTTTTAATAAAGTCTTTCTAACCATTTTGACCCAATTCTCACTTTTCTTTTTTCAATTATATAAGCTCGATCTTAAGAGGAACGCAGGTTGACCAGTTGCATTCAGACGCTGACCTACAAACCTAGAACCAGCAAAACCAAAACGCCATTCTGCTTTTTCCCCCATAAACACACAAACAAGATAATTCAATCTAAATTAGATATCAAAAAAGTCAAATGTTTCCTTTACCTAAATACATCCAGGTTGTGGGATCATCAACCGACGCTACAAAACGCTTGGAATTGTGTATTGTGTTACGTCCTCCCCACGGAGAGTCTCCTATCCTTATTGAGCTGTGATATAGGATGCCCCAGGGACACTCGCTTAAGGTACTACAATATATAGATCCCTGCTACCGCAATGTCAACTTTACTCCCAGGTATCATGTAGGTGTTTTTTATTTCTAATGTGCAAAAAAAAATATTAAAAATAAATATATAATATATATATATTGTGACAGAATATCCCTTCACTTTGGTACTCTGTCCGGGAATCTTTACTTACACACAGTCTTTCAGGTTGCAGAGACAACTCAGACACGTGGAGTGTAAAGTAAAAGGCTGGGCCTGTTTTATTAGGTCACCACAGGCATAACAGAAAATAAATAAACCAAAACAAAAAGCCTCGCTCTTGTGAGCACTAACTAATACAAGGTTCTCCAACCTAACTACAGTTGGACGGCTTATCCGTTCCCAACAACAAAATAACAAAGTATATGCAATAATTGCAGCAGTCAGTGTTTTTGGCAGCTCTCTCCCTCTCTCTCTCAGGGAGCCAAATGATCTCTCTCTTGCTCTGAGACCAGGAGGCTACTTAACTGCCTCTCCCATTAATTAGTGGATGCAGGTGAGTGCTAGGAGAGTATCCGATAATCTCCGGACTGGATTCCCACCTGCTGGTCTTCGGCTGCTCATAAACTGTGGAGTGGAGCACTGGCCCGCCCTACTCTCCAAATGCTCCACCCCAGGGACCCAAAACACACAGATAATAACAGACATTAATAATTCCATTATTAACAATACATCTCCCTGGGGCTAGTAAACTATTGTGGGTAACCACCCTGCAAAATATAAGGGGATATATAAACTCCCTCCATTATCATCCCCTGCTTTCTGTCACATATCCTCCCCCCCAGCTCAGACCTGATGGGGTGAGCGACCATAGACATCAGCGAGTGCATTCTTGAGAGCCCATCAGCATTCCCCTGTTTGCATCCAGCCCTGTGTTCTACTGAAAAGTGATAGGGTTGCAAACTCAGAAACCAGCGTGTTACTCTACTGTTTTTCTCTTTGTTCTGGCACATCCATGTAAGTGGTGCATGGTCAGTTACAAGTCTAAACTTTCTCCCTAGCAGGTAATATTTAAGATGGTCTACCGCCCACTTTATAGCAAGACATTCTTTCTCTACAATAGAGTAATTCCTTTCATGTGGGTTAAGCTTTCTACTTATGTACAAGATTGGGTGCTCTTCCCCTCGGCTTTCCTGAGAAAGGACTGCACCCAGTCCAACATCAGATGCATCTGTCTGCAAAATGAATTCTTTGGAGAAGTCAGGGGTTACTAACACTGGTTGGGTACAAATGATTTCTTTCAACTTTTTGAATGCTTTCTCTGTTTCTGGGGACCATTTTACCAACACCGGGGCTTTTGCTTTTGTCAGGTCAATTAAAGGACTTGCAATTGTAGCAAATTCAGAGATGAACCTCCGGTAATAACCGATTAGACCTAGGAACGTTCTCACCTGTTTCTTAGTGGCTGGTTGTGGCCAATTGCGTATGGCTTCTATTTTTGCCTGCTGAGGTTTCACTAAACCCCTTCCAATTGAATACCCCAAGTATTTGGCTTCCTCTAGGCCAATTGTACATTTACTTGGGTTAGCCGTTAACCCAGCATCTCGAATCGAATTTAACACGGCTTGCACTTTTGGAAGGTGAGATTCCCAGTCTTCACTATGTATGACTACGTCATCCAAATATGCAGCTGCATAATGCATATGTGGTTTCAATATCCTGTCCATCATCCTTTGAAAGGTGGCAGGGGCCCCATGTAACCCAAACGGTAAAACCTTATATTGAAAAACACCGTCAGGGGTAGAAAAAGCAGTTTTTTCTTTTGCTCGCTCAGTTAGCGGAACCTGCCAGTATCCCTTGGTTAAATCAAGTGTAGTGAGGTAACGGGCTTTCCCCAGCCTTTCTACTAGCTCATCAACTCTGGGCATGGGATAGGAATCAAATTTTGAGATGGCATTCAATTTACGGTAATCATTACAAAATCTTATTGTACCGTCCGGTTTTGGTACAAGTACGATAGGGCTACTCCAATCACTGCATGATTCTTCAATTACCCCAAGGTGTAGCATTTTTTTAACTTCTGCCCTAACTGCCTCCCTGCGAGCTTCAGGTATTCTATAAGGTTTGAGGTAGATCCTTTTACCTGGTTCTGTTATAATGTCATGTTTTATAACATTTGTTCTGCCTGGGTTTGGAGAAAACACATCTTTATTTAATCTAATAAATTCCTTCACCTCACGTGTCTGGTGTACGGACAGGGTTACTGGTATGTTAACCTCTGGTTCAACATTATCCTTTAGGGGAAAGGTAGAGGCTTCCACTGCAACTAAGACTTCCCTGTCCTTCCATGGCTTAAGTAGATTTATATGATATATTTGCTCAGGCCTCCTTCTGCCTGGCTGTCTCACCCTGTAGTTTACTTCTCCTACCCTTTCAATAATTTCATATGGTCCATGCCAGGTTGCTAGGAATGTATTTTCTACGGTGGGGACAAGGACTAGGACTCTATCACCAGGCTGAAACACCCGAACCCTGACGTTCCTGTTATAACTATTCTTCTGATCCTGTTGGGCCTTTTCCATATGCTCTCGTACAATGGGCATAATGGCCTCCATACGTTCCTGCATTTGGTTTATGTGGGAAATGACGCTACGATATGCAGTACCTTCTTGTTCCCAAGTTTCCTTAGCTATGTCAAGTAGCCCCCGGGGATGCCTACCATACAATAATTCAAATGGTGAAAAACCCATAGAGGCTTGAGGCACTTCCCTAATGGCAAACATTAAATAGGGTAATAAGAAATCCCAATTTTTCCCATCTTTATCAATTACTCTCCTTAGCATTGCCTTTAAGGTTTTGTTAAACCGCTCTACCAAACCATCTGTTTGTGGGTGATACACAGACGTTTTCAGGTGCTTTATGTTAAGGAGCTTGCATAACTCTTTAGTGACATTAGACATGAATGGTGTTCCCTGGTCTGTCAAAATTTCTTTTGGGATCCCAACCCTGCTAAACATCATCCACAATTCTTTGGCAATAGACTTTGCAGAGGTTGTACGCATAGGTATCGCCTCGGGATATCGGGTGGCGTAATCCAATATTACTAATATATATTGGTGTCCTCTCGCAGATTTCACCAACGGGCCAACAAAGTCCATCGCAATACGTTCAAATGGGGTTTCAATGATGGGTAAGGGCACCAATGGACTACGGAATGCTTTAAATGGGGCAGTGAGCTGACAATCAGGACAGGATGCACAGTAATTTGTTATGTCTGCAATCACCCCTGGCCAATAAAACCTTCTGAGGATCCTTTCTCTCGTTTTGTCCACTCCTAGATGACCCCCTAAGACATGGCTATGTGCCAGATTTAACACTGTGCGCCGATAACTTTGTGGCACCAACAACTGTTTTGTTGCCTCTTTCTTATCAATTCGATATAATAACTCATTATCAATTTCAAAATACGGATAGGTAAGTGGTTTTCCTGGGTCAGTGAGTGCTCCGTTTCTTACTGCAATAGTGCTTCTAGCCACTGATAGAGTAGGATCTGACCACTGTGCACTATGAAAATTACCTGGGCTAACTTCTAAATCAATTAACCCCATGTCTTGTTCCTGATTATTCAAAGAATCATGCTGTTCTGGATTATCGCCCACTAGTGTTTTAATGGGGCATGACAGCTTATTTCCAGGCTCCTCATTGCTATTCAGCTCATCTACCAATATGTCTGCAAAAGGAAAGTCATCCGATAAGCTAGATGCATTATTTTCAGAGGCTTCCACAATCCTAAAAAATGTGGGAAATCTCTACCGATTATCATATCGTGTGCAAATTTTGGTACCAGGCCAACTTGACAGTCTACTGTGCCACAATGCGTCTCAACCCGAACCATAGTAGTGGGATAATTATGTATGTCCCCATGTATACATGCGATATCTACCTTATTACAGTAATCAGTACAAATGTCGGGAACCAAAGACTTGTCCAGCAGAGTCACCATACTTCCAGAGTCTAGTAAGGCCTGCACTGTTTTCCCTTCCACTGTTACAGTACACCATGGATGATTTTTCCCACAACCACTTTTGTTTGCAGAACACACAGATCGTGAATATAATGCATAACCATCCCTATTATTACCCAAGTTACATTCCATTGGTTCAATATTATCAGGGCAGTCTTTTGCTATATGTCCAAATGCCCGACATTTAAAACATTTTATCATTCTAGTGTCTCTTGTAGGTTCTTCCTGCATAAAAAAACCTCTTTCTCTTGGCGTTATGTCCCTGGAATTGTAAGAGCCTACTTGCTCTTCAAAAGTCCCCCTTTTCCCAGGAGCAGTCTTACCATATTTGCTGGGGGTTTTTAGGTTTCGAGGTCGCTCCGCTGCAGGATGTTGGATGACTTCCTCGGCTGCAATGTACCGCTCTACTAAAGACCAACTGGTCAGCGGTCTGGGGGTCGCTCTGACTGACCCACCGGCGGAGAGTAACTGGTAAACCTCTCAAAAATCGGTCCATCACTAGTTGCTCCACTATGTAGCTTGATGAATTGACCTCCGGCTGTAACCACTTTCTGGCGAGATGTATCAAATCAAACATCTGTGAACGAACAGCTTTTCCTGAGCTGTATATCCAGGCGTGGAATCTCTGTGCGCGGATAGCTGCTGTAACTCCCAAACGTGCCAGGATCTCCAATTTTAGCTTGTTGTAATCCCTCGCTTGGTCTGGTTCCAGATCGTAGTATGCCTTTTGGGGTTCTCCACTTAGGAACGGTGCTATTAAGCTTGCCCATTCAGCCACAGGCCAGCCTTCTCTCTCCGCTGTTCGCTCAAATGCCATAAGGTAGGCCTCAACATCATCTGTAGGCACCATCTTTTGCAGATAGTTACTTGCCCTGATTACCTTGGGACCTTGCAGTCCTTCTGCAGTGTCCCTGGTAATCCTCTCAGATAGGACCTGGATCTCTTGCTGTATGGCACGAGTGGCATTGTGCTGCTCCTCTCTGAGCATTTGATGAGCTTCAGCTTGAGCTAATGCGGCTTGCCTGATCATAGCCTCTGTGTTTTCTTTTTGGGCTAGCACCAGTTGCTGTAGTGCAGCGATATTCTCCTGCTGTATAGTATTAGTCTCAGCTGCCCTTTTGTTGGTTTCTTGCTGCACTGTGGTGCACTGGATAAGTGCTTTAATGACATCCTCCATTTTCTTTAGTCTCTTTTGCACCTTACCGACTTGTTCGTGTGTTACGCGCAATCTCCACCATATGTGACAGAATACCCCTTCACTTTGGTACTCTGTCCGGGAATCTTTACTTACACACAGTCTTTCAGGCTGCAGAGACGGCTCAGACACGAGGAGGGTAAAGTAAAAGGCTGGGCCTGTTTTATTTAGGTCACCACAGGCATTACAGAAAATAAATAAACCAAAACAAAAAGCCTCGCTCTTGTGAGCACTAACTAATACAAGGTTCTCCAACCTAACTACAGTTGGACGGCTTATCCGTTCCAACAAAACAAAATAACACGATTATATGCAATAATTGGCAGCAGTCAGTATTTTGGCAGCTCTCTCCCTCTCTCTCAGGGAGCCAAATGATCTCTCTCTTGCACTGAGACCAGGAGGCTACTTAACTGCCTCTCCCATTAATTAGTGGATGCAGGTGAGTGCTAGGAGAGTATCCGATAATCTCCGGACTGGATTCCCACCTGCTGGTCTTCGGCTGCTCATAAACTGTGGAGTGGAGCACTGGCCCGCCCTACTCTCCAAATGCTCCACCCCAGGGACCCAAAACACACAAATAACAACATTAATAATTACATTATTAACAATACATCTCCCTGGGGCTAGTAAACTATTGTGGGTAACCACCCTGCAAAATATAAGGGGATATATAAACTCCCTCCATTATCATCCCCTGCTTTCTGTCACAATATATATAATATGTGTGGGTGCACAAAATGAGAAAGAAGAAAATTACAGCTAAACTGCAACACTGAAAAATGTTAAAAGATCCATTGTCCCAAAATGTACTACGAGTCTTGTCATTGAGGGGTTAATATTGATTGGACCCTGGGCAAGCATCAAAAAACCCCACAAAAAAAAACAAAAGTACATTCCACACTTACTACGGATTAGGAGGAGTCAGTCTTCCGGCATCTTCAGACACCCTGTGCGGCTACCCTTGTGGTGTCCCCTTCATCACCCCCAGAGGCCCTTTGTCCCCTCCCTACTGTACCACACCTCTCTTTTCTCTCCCATTTGTAGTTCTGGTATAGATCAAATGAATAACACATGATAACACAGCTTTGCAGGTATAAATCAACTAGACAAGACATGAAACTAGCTTTGCAGGTATACATCAACTGAAAAATCACACGCAAACTCAACATTGAAGGTATAGATCAAATAAATAATGCACGAAAACCCTAAATTGCAGACATAAATCACAGGTCACAAACTCCAAATGCCAGCCCTGACACCCAGATTGCACACATAGGACTTGCTCCAGCACCGGAGAGCATCCCTAGCACATGCCCCCAAACAGCCTCCCTGTGGCGTCTTTTCCCCAATCAGCCTCCCTATGCCATCTTTGCCCGAATCAACCTGCCTGTCCCATCTTTCCACGAATCAGCCTCCCTGTGCTATATTTGCCCTAACCAGCCTGCCTATGCCATCTTTGCCCCACCCACCGACACATACCTGTTATCACACATACATTTGTCCATTCATTCACATAAACACATCCACAAATACTCACTCATTCACTCACACATAATCATTCATGAATACCCATTCATTCACTCAGTCACACACACTTATTGTGTTGACTTGGTCTCCAAATTCCCCAGATCTGAATCTAATCGAACATCTGTGAGATGTGCTGGACAAGCAAGTCCGATCCATGGAGGCCCCACCTCGCAACTTACAGTACATAAAGGATCTGCTGCTAACGTCTTGTGCCAGATACCCCAGCACACCTTTAGAGGTCTAGTGGAGTCCATGTCTCAAATGGCCAGGGCTGTTTTGGTGGCAAATTGAGGACCTACACAATATTAGCCTGGTGGTCATAATGTTATGGCTGATGTGTATATATTTATCTAAAATGCGCACTCATAAATAACAGGTTCCTCTTTAACTATCATACTACTAACTGGTATTTAGCAAAATCAATAAAAAATGCACAAAATATACATAATACTCGTACGCATTTTTTTTAACATTATACATTTGAAACTTTTTTTTTAACAGTATGATTGGTGACTCATAGGGATAGACTATGGGATTGATTGAGACTGAAAGTTTGTGAGAGTGACTGGCCGTGAGTGGGGATGTGTGATGGAGATAAAAGGGATATGGCAGGGACAGGCGTGCATGGACAGGATGTATGGACAAGGAGCAGGACAGGAGGCAGTTGTGGAGGCATGGGGAGAGAGAGAGAGAGAGACGCAAGAAGCGAGGGAGAGGTTATACTAGACCAGTGCAAGGCACGTATATGATGGTATTAGATGCAGGAAATGATGCATCTGCATTTTGCTAAATAGTAATGATCTGTATGTGCAGATGTGTACCAGTGCATTTGATGGTCACAATGGGACTTGTCAGTGAGGTTTGAGCATTCATACTAATGTGTAAGTGTTGCATACTGTTATACAAAACATGAGTTAGCATTAAAAGGATCAAACATCCTAGACAATATTTATTTTTTGGGGGGGGGTTTGCACATGTGCAATGTGCATACATGGGAACTCTCTTGACTTTGCCTGGAGACTTCGGGAGATGCACCTCTTCTCCGGTTCTCCAGGTCACCACTCAAATTCTCCAGGTTGCGGGAGCGAGGCCCTTTAATAAAGAGCAACCCCGGTACAATTGTCTAACCAGGAAGTAAATAATCTTCAGTATTCCCAAAATACTTTACTTCATTGTAGAAAAGAGGGGTGTCTGTGTGCCACCATGGTCTCTATGTTGAATACAGTACTGAAAAGCAGACTTCCTTTAGTAGGTATTATGTCATCAGAGGGTTAAGAAGTTGGAATAAATATCATGAAATGCCTACATTTATCTATTTCCATAATCTGCAGCAAACATATCATTGGCAGAGCTCCACAGAGGATGCACTGAGCATAACAATTTAAGCAGTAGGTTTGTAAAAAAGATATAGCAAGCACTGTTTATTTTCTGTAAATATGTATGATTGCAAGGGAAATATCCATTTATCATTCCACAGTGCTAGACTGAAACCATGAACTGCATAGGCAAAGTGTTATCTAGTCTTTATAAAAGAGTAGGAGATATTGAAAAGCCCAAACAACATTCAATAGAGCTGAGCCAGCGGGTAATTCCATAACAGATTAATGACAAACAAGAAATGTAATCCATAGAGAAACCTTTTATTAATATTTTTGACCAATGCATTTAAAAAACATCGCTAAGTGCATTTTAAAATATATTTACAGTTGCAAACATAGGGGCTTATATGTGCTGTATTGTATAAACTGCTTCTTGGAGATTAGAGAAAAATGTTACTGTTATACATAATGTAACTATATATAATAGTTCACCAAGAATAAACCTGGTTTATTCTTGTTTAAAAGTTTATTTTTTAATCTTGGTTTTATTTTGTAAATGGGGAATTTCTAGATAAATTTTCAGAAGAATTTTATTTTGAAGAATATAAGTATGCATTACAAAGGGTCAAACTCAGTGAGCCGTGTTTGCAAAGATAAACTTTGCAAAGTCTCCACTTCATAGCCCCAAATGAAGGCTATGGGCTAAAGAATAAGGCCGGATTAAGAGCATTATGTGCCTGTTGCTGAGGTTTTTGGTGGGCCTTTTATGGAAATAAATAGAATAGAATCTTAACTCATTTAAAGGGGATATGGGCGGGGAGTGGACCCCGCTCCCATGACCCGGAGGATTCGGGTGTTGACCCAGAGAAGGCGGTCTGGAGATCTCTAGGTTAAACCTGGATAAAGATGACATCAATGCTAGGCAGATAATATAGGAATAGAATCTTAAGTGATAGGATTGGGAGTGTACAGGGGGATCTGTACACTAAAAAAAAATCATCATACATGGGATGCCTTAAGCTATAATTTAGTGCAACAAATCCTTTTCAATAACATATGCTGATTGAAATAGAGTAAAAATAGCATGAAACCTTTACTTTTCCTCTCACTGATGTCTGTGCCTAGAACTTTTTGTCCTCTCAAGTGACTCGAAATTCAGGAGGGTGTTTTATCTCTGGATAAGTAAAAATTAAATAGTTAAATTAATTCCTACAGTTAGTAAAGTGTCAGGAAAAAGATGACCAAATATACACACCAGGACAGGCTCTGCCACACTAACACACAAACCAAGATAGGCTCTGCCACACCGACAGCTAAGTACACATGCCAGGACAGGCTCTGCCACACCCACACCCAAATACGGACAGGCTAAGCTACAACAATAAAATTTTTTATTTTCCACACTGCTTTGTTGCAAAGGGTCAGTGGTAACGAAGATCGGGAACACAGCAGCAATACAGAGATAGCACCACAACAGGGTGCAGGAGAAATGGATTTCTGGCTTTTTAAAACTGGTGCCAGTCTAAAACCCCACCTCCACGATTATGTCACGGCCGAGCCTCCAGCCGTCCATCACCGCCCGGATACCAGCCACGCCCCCAGAGTTCCTGCAGGTGACGCCGGGAGAAGTCACCTGCAGGAACTCTGTCAGGGGTAATCCCCTCTGTCAGGGTCAGGGTAATCCCCAGACCTAACCCCTCGAGTCCCGCTTGCCGGCGACGCAGCTCCGGGACGGAGTCTAGGGTTTCCGGTGTCTGCGGACGCCAGTGCAAAAAGGAGTATAAAGGATAATACAATAAACTTCCTTTATTTCTTTTTTTTACTGGATACTCAGCTGCAACCCGTAACAACACTCTCCTGGTGTTGAGTATTATAAACAAAGTCCACTTGGGGGCACTCGTGTACACCGGTGACAATATGTATTAAAATAAAAAGAAAAACTGTACAGCAATGGGCACCAGGTTTGCACCGAGCTACGCAAATCTTTTTGTAGCTGAAAGGGAAAATGATTTTATATGGAATAACAACCCGTACGGTGCAGACCTGGTGCTCTGGAAAAGGTATATCGATGATATATTGATTATTTGGACAGGAACAGGAGATAAATACATGCATTCATACAATATATTAATAACAACCATTTCAATTCAAAGTTCACCTCTAACAGTCAGACAAAACAAATCGAGTTTTTGGATGTGGAATTATTTTTCGAAGAGAACACCATCTGTTCAAGAAATTATACCAAACCCACGGATAAAAATGGGTATATACATTATACATTATATATGTATACATATGGGTATATACATTATAAGTTGCCACCATCCAAGATGGCTGAAAAACATACCGAAGGGTCAATTAATGAGGATAAGAAGGAATTGCTTGAAGGAGTTGGATTTTGAAACAAAAACTGAGTAAATACAACAGAAATTTATAGAAAAGATATACCCTGTCGAGAGGTTAAATAGCAGCCTGTGACAGGTGGAAAAAATAGATAGACGACAGCTGCTAGAAGGGAAAAGGAAGGATATAGAAACACATAAAGAAAAGGGATTATAGCTTCTAATTTTTTACTAAATTTAATACCCAGGTGAATAAAATTAAGAGGATCTTAGATAGACACTGACACATTTTTGGCACGATCTTGCCAGATAAACCACAAATCATTTTTAAAAAAACGGGGTCCCTTAAAACCATCCTCTCTCCAAGTATATTGCCAAAATAGGAAATTAAACAAAATCCACACATGTTTATAGGGAATAAGCCAAAGGGCTTCCATAAATGTGGTTACTGTAAAATGTGCACGTTCCTACCTAAAAGAATTGATCAATTTATAGCCTTTAAGATCGGCCTCACAAACACGATAAAACACTTTATCAACTGCTCATCGAGAAATGTAGTATACCTACTAGAGTGTGGATGGGGTCTGCAATATATAGGAAGATCAATTAGACCAATGAAGGAAAGGATATTGGAACATCTGGGAAATATTAGAAATAAAAACATAAAACACAGTGTCCCAAGACATCGTAACTCATGCCCACGATTCTCTGTTGAAACTCTGAAACTAATTGGAATAGATTGGGTCCCTCCTAATTTGAGAGGGGGTAATGCGGTAAAAATCTCTCCAGATGAGAGACTGAATGGATTTTCAAATTAAAAACCTTTAAAAATGGAGGCCTTAAAAAGGAGCCTGATATTCTAGCACATACTTAAAGAGAAGTAATCATGCCCAAATACTCAGAAACGTTACTGCAACATTCCCCACTACACTAACTATAAACCATGCCAGAAATAATTTGTAAACAGACACAATTACTTTTGAGAGGTGAATCACTTTATTGTTGGCACTTAATATATGATTGACGAATCACACCCACCTGATAAATCTATTCTGGTCCATTAAACCATACGGGTGCCAGCCGTATAGGACACATACATAAATACCAAGAGACAAATAAGATATACGCACGAGATCAGTAGGGACTCTTTAATGTGAGGGCCTTTTTTATGGCATTTTATTTTTTTGGCCATTTCTTTATCTATTCTTCATCGGTTGAACTTGTCTTATTCCGCTCCGGAGGATCACAGGGAGCTCTTCTTCCTTTGATTGAAGGTGTCCTGAGGGTTTTTAGACACTACCTACGGGAAATACACCCACCCTTTAGTATTTTACACGATCTACATATCCCGTGTGTTCCGTTACATCAGTCTTAGACAATTATTATATTATCCAGTTGCTTGAACACTCGTCTTCCCGTTTAATTCTTCATACATTAAAACTTACCTTGGAGGTTCACGGGAGGGATGAAGAGAGCCGCGAACCGTCCAGAACGGACAACATCTGGCCGTGGGAACGCACTGACGCCAGATGCAAAGATGGCGCACCACACACATAAAAGACCAAGGAAGAGACACAGAAGATACTCCTGAGGAAGCCACATTGGCGAAACGCATCGAGAGGATTTTATAGAGCTCTTTTACCTATATGGACTTTTTATCTATATATTTTATAGACTTTTAAAAGCTGTTTAATGCAGGATAGTACCATATATTTGCAAATTTTAGCTTCATTGGGAATGTACCCAGAATAAATTATTATTTTTATAGTGCATTTCTTTGGTGGTACAATATTTATTTCCTTACCCGATACACTCCAACATCACCCGGATACGGGATTGTGAAAGATCCAGGAAATCCAGAGGAGAGACAAGGAGAACAACAACCATCAGATGATTACCAGGAATTATGGGCATCATACACCTTTATGTGTTTTTCTTTTTCTTTTTAAACATATTGTCACCGGTGTACACGAGCGCCCCCCAAGTGGACCTGCCTATGCCATGCCCCCCCCACTTACACATCCATGCTATCACTAGGGTGACCACATTTTATTTCAGCCATTCAGGGACACACTATGAAGCGCATGAGATTAGACGCACAGCCAGAGAGAGTACTGCCATTATTGCATACAATTTGTTATTTTGTTTGTTGGGAAAGGTATTGTGTCACTATATATATATATATATATATATATATATATCCATTAGACATGCATTTTTAACTACATAATATGTAGTAAAAGACTATGCTTGAAATATGATTTCAAAATAACAGCTGAACTGGCAGTTTCTTTATTGTTAGCCCCTCTGCTCCCGCAACAAAAAATAGGTATAGATCAAATAAACAATACATAAAACAGAAGCCTGGTCGAAGCTCTAAACAAGTGAAATGCATAACACTTTCATTATAGATATATGTTTGAGATTTTATTGATTTATATACATTGATTCAAAGAATTGGAGTCGGAATAAAAGAAAAGTTTTTATCGAGTTTGCTGTCCCTTCTTGTTTTTGGAACGTCTGTGGATGCAGGTCTGGAGATTTGGGGCAGACCTTCTTTGATTAGCTGGCTTATTTTGTGAGTGCGTTCACACATCTAGAATGGGATTAATGCCCTAATTTTATTACACTATTGACTGTGTTATGTTTTGAGATAAAGATATTTATCTCAAGCTCATATACAAAGAAATAGCTATACATATCAGGTTCTGTTAAATGTATTTATTGTCTTTTGTTTATACAGATCCCACTTTATTACACTTTTTGTAAAGTTTGCTGTGCATTTTGAGATTGCACCGGAGCTGCGTTGGCACTGTGGCTATCCGAAGCTTAGCTACACAGTGTGGCTAGTGTCCTGAAAAGGACAATAAAGGATCATAGCAGCCCATCCCAAGCATCAGGAAACACTCATGTTGAGGTGAAAACAGGACCCCTTTATTAAAACCAAATACAGAGCTATATATATATACACAAGTAAGAAAAGGGGCAAGACAAATATCACATGATCTAATTACCATGTCAGGAAGGAAGTAATAAGATCAAATCCTGAAACACAATATCCAGGGGAAGGACAGGATGACAATTAATTAATTGGGGACGTAGACATGGAATGAAGATAGACATATAATTGGCTTGAGACAGACAATGGCCAGGACACAGAGATAACAGGAGCTCACAGGATTAACAGCTACCTGTTGTGTAATTGATAATTAGGTATGCAGCAGTGACACCTAGTCATACCTACAAGGGATCTTAAGACAAGGGCTAACTCACACAATGACAGGGGAAACACTTCACACCTATACAATCAACAATGCAAAGAAAATCAGCCTTCCTACAACAGGATGTCCAGCTGACGTTACAATTTGGAGACTGAGTAGTAAAACATGGGGAAAATCAGTAGAAACTGACCCTCGTTGTCCACACACAGAAGTCTCTACAAGGCCTGGGCCCATAGTCGGTAGGGAGGAGGCTGGCGCTCAGGCCTCTCCATGGGCCCCAGTGATGGAGGGTTCTGTCACATCAACAATGTATGGCGATACAAGAGAGTGTGTGTGCAAGCAATGCACATGTAAGCAGCAGGGCCCCTGCAGAAGTGATCGCGGGGGGCAGTTGTGACACCTGTGATTGCTGTTGCTGTGAGCTTTTGCCCTGTGTTACAGACAGTCTTGTGCCACCGGACAATCTGGCCCACCAGCTAGTCCAGCCCTGACTGGGCATATTTTCAGGTAGGGGCCTGGAGCTGTAGCTCCATCAGCCCCTATGTTAAACCATCCCTGCTAAAGACTACTTTAGCACCAGAGTCTTTATTAGGGGTTATGGGATGTCTGGGGAGATCACAGACCGAGCTTCCTCTGTGACCATGCATCTAGTACCTGACCCTGTCTGTTCTGCGGCTTTCTGAGTTTCCTGCTGGCCTGGCCTCTTCTACCTCGGGTAGGCCCCAGTGCGCCTCTGGGCTGGCAGACATCTGGTCAACTTCTGCCTATGCCCTTTGATGCGGGACTTGGCGTGGGCGTTCTCTCTGATATCAGTGGGTGTTCTCACTGGCATTGTGGTTAACACCCCTATTTAAAAGGGAAATGAGCAGAGAGTGGGGAGTGTCAGGACCCCGCTCCTGCAACCCGGAGGAATCAGTTGTTGACCCGAAGAACAGGAGAAGCTGCGCTTTTCCGGGAGTTATCCGGGCCAAACCTGAAGATTCATTAATATGTCTGCCTGCTTCTTAATATCTTCTGAAATATATTCAGTATTAATAAAGTATATTAAGTATATTCAGACTTCTATACTAGGTCTACACTTCTAGTTTCTCTTACTGTTCCATCCAACTACCTTAACCAAAATACGACAAATCTTATGTGCTTGATCGTTACTCCTTTTGTGGGATAAAGCAGGAGGGACCATTTAAAAGTCCTCCACTTTATCTCATAGCAAAGTACCTGCATACTGCTTAAATGATACCATTTGCAAGTCTTCAAAATACATATTCTCTGATAAAGACAAGTTCTTTTTTTCTACTCCAACCAACTGCCTTAACTTCTGTACCCAGCTGACCTAATAAACTACCAAATTCAACATTTGAGGAGTGAGCAGTGTCACCATGGCAATGCCAGTAACTAACATTGCTTCAGTTCCCAGACACCACACCTCTTTCCTCACATTATAGAGAACATTCTATTCTATGAGTAGCAAAAGACATACAATAAGATCAGCTAAACTTTATAAATTATTACATTATTAAAGGTCACTGTTCTGGTTTGTGAGATTACAGAGACTGTTCTACACTACATATTAACATAAAAATAAAATATCTAAACTATATGGTGGCTGTAGTGTGTATGCCGGTGTTAATTCGTCCCAGAATTGGTAAAATGTCCTTTGCCCACGTTGCCCTGCTGTCTTGGGGCTGGTATACTAGACACCACGCAACTACTTTTTGGTACTCTGAAAGAATGGACCAAGTCTTCACACTTCCTTAAAGGCATGTCAGAGATGTCTGACCAGTGACATTTCACCACATTTTCTAGTAGTTTTTGTAAATGGTGGTGTCATGTCCGCCATTACTGAAAAGCAATCACTGCGGAAGTTCTTCAGCCCTGATACACCTAAAAAAGGGATAAAGGTCCAAACAAAGAGAACAACCCCCTGCTTCAGTAGCAGGTCCCAGGAACGAGACAGGTGCAGGATATGTGCTGCATAAGGCAAGGACCAGTGGTAATAATTTAATACATCTATGTACGGCTGCAGCTGTGTAGTGTTAGATGGAATTGGTGCATTCACTATTGCTGGCGACATCTTTGTCGACATCTACATGTCCACACAATTTAAGTCTGGATTTCATAAATGCACACTTTTCTAGATTAGCCATTAGGTCATGATCCCTTAAGCTTTGGAGAGCACACTCGGCATTCTGTTTGTGTTCTGTATCACCAGTATATCATATAGTAAACACTGTATTATTGGTAAATGAACTTGAGCTAATGAGTAAGTACCAGCACTGGCACGAAGCGCATTAAGAATTATTCGTCCTATGTCAATTCGTTCCTGTAAGCAAGAATTCATCCCATTAAATACTGTGACAAGTGAGTGCAGAGTTTTCTGTTTATTCATTTCATTTGTATTATTGGTACCTTATCCAAAATTTCATCCATAGTCTTTTGCCATGTTGCTGGCACAGGAGTAATGCCAAAAAACAACCAATAGGAACACAGGAACAGTCTGCACATCTAGAAACTCCTCCTCTTTCTTTGCGAAGAAGCTGAAACGACAGCAACAACATTCCGGAAGAAAAACTCAGGAACACAGGAACAGTGCAGAAAAGGAACACCGCGACACCAGCACCTCAAACAACCGGTGGACGACCTGAAAAGACAAACAACGTGAAAGTACCATGCAACCATATGCCGAGCAGGACAAAAAATCAACAGGTACAGTAACATGAAACAATCAGCCCACCACAGACTAAACTGAAGTCAAGCAAACAAAGAGGGGAAAAGAAACAACAAAAAGGGTGGGAAAATACTCGCCTCCTGTCTTTAATAAAATTTAGATTAATACTGCACCAAGGCTAGAGTAATCCCTGATTTTATAGCAAGACAAGGGGCTTCATATTTTGCAGTTTTAACATCCCTAAACTAACGCCAAAGCGGCGTGAGCCGGAGCCCGGAAATAAAAAGTCCGGAAAGTAGATTCCTTGGATCAATCCGCTGCCGATAAAAGGTCCGAGAGGGAACAGCCAGCCGACAACGCTGCGGAGGCGGCCGTGCCACGGACCGCATGCGCCCCTAAGGAGCCCTCAACGCCGGCCAAAAGGAGAATCCACCTGGAAAGCGTGGGGACAGAGACAGGCCAAAAGGGACGCACGTAGGAAATGAAGAGCGGACCCGACAGGGAGGACCGGAACTGAGCCGACCTGGCTAAATAAGACTGGACACAACGGGCCAAGCAAAGACGTGGCCGATCGGGGAAATAAGGATAAGAAACAGATGTGGAATTGGATTTAATTCTGAGAAAGACGGAGACCGAGACACCCTTGGGAGAAAACGCGAAAGAGGATACATCAAAAGCACGAACATCAGACACCCGTCGAAAAGATACAAAACACAGCAGAAGAGCAGTCTGGCCAATCCTCCAAGAAATGGAGCACCCGGGAGACATCCCAGAAGGACTCATAAGGGGCCCTTGGGGGCCTGGAAAGACGAACACCCCGGAGGAGAC
Source organism: Spea multiplicata (assembly GCA_009364415.1). NCBI lineage: Eukaryota > Metazoa > Chordata > Amphibia > Anura > Pelobatidae > Spea > Spea multiplicata. The sequence goes on along the minus strand of VKOC01018570.1, from coordinate 8,423 downwards.
GTCAGACCGCCGGATCCTTACCAACACCCAGGCCCTGAACTGGAACATGAGCAGCCAAAATGCCAGAGCGGAACAAATTAATTGTGCGATAGGACCTGCCCAGGGAAAAAAGATGGGCCAAAAAATTAAGAACCGCCTTCACAGGTGCCATAAGGGGATCAAGGTGTCGAACCAGACACCAGCGACTCCAGGCGTTCGAAGCCTGGAGGTAAGATCTCCTGGTCCCCAGGGCCCAGGATCCCCAGAGCAGATCTCGAGCCGACTCCGATAAGCCCGGCACATGCCAGGATCCCCGGAAACCGACCAAGCCATCAAAGTCAAACAATCCTGTAGGATGAGAGGGTGAGGGTTCCCCTCCCGATCCCAAAGCAGATCCCAGGTTGAGGGAAGGATCAGGGGATCCGCGCACTACAGTTCCAGAAGCAGTGGGAACCATGGCTGAGTCCTCTACAGGGGTGCTATCAAGAGGATTGAAACACCCTGACGACTGACAGAATGGAGAGGATCATGTTGAATGGGGGAAATGCATAAGCTCCCCGGAGTGGCCACGACTGCAGGAAGACATCCACCGCCGAGGACAGCGGATCCGGGAGCCAACTGAAGAACGCGTTGGTTTCGCCCTGGACGCGAACAGGTCCAGATGGAGCGGACCGCGACAAAGGTGGAGAGAGTGTAACAAGCTCGGAAGAAGATGCCAGTTGCTCGCGTCCCTCCAATGCAGGGAGAACCAATCGGCCACGAGATTCTCCTTGCCAGGCAGATATTCCGTGCGTATGGACAAATGGTTGTCCAGGCAGAACTGGTAAAGCTCCTTGGTGAGCTCTGTGAGAAGCCTGGATCTCGAGCCCCCCAGCCTGTTGATGTAGTGGACTGCAGAGACGTTGTCCATGCGCAGCACCAGAGAACAATGAGTGTCGCTCTTCATGAAGCTGTGAACTGCGAACAAGCCAATGATGAGCTCCAAGCAATTGATATGGAGATCGCTTTCCTCCGTGGTCCATGGACCCCCGGTAGCCACGTCCCCACAAACTGCCCCCCAGCCAGACAGGCTTGCGCCGGAAGTCTAAGACGAAATCTGGGCTTGACCCGAAAATGGCACGGCCGTTCCAAGCGTCCATGTGGACCAATCACCAATGGAGTTCCAACTGAGCCTCGTCTGACAAAGAGATCATTGCGTCGTAGGAGGCCGTCTTCAGCCGCTGGAGGGCCCTGTAGTGGAGCAGGCCCGGGAAGATGGCCTGAATGGATGCTGAGAGCAGGCCTATTACCCTGGCCAGGTTCCCGGAGCGACACTAGGCCACCACAAAGAAGCCTGCGAATCTCCTTCTTTATGACCAGGACTTTGTCGTGAGGAAGCCGGAGAACCAAGTCCACCGAGGAACCGAGGAATTGAATGGTTTGCATCAGGACCAAGACCAACTTGGGCTCGTTGATAACGAAACCCAGGTCCTGAAGCAGATGGACCGAAAGGTAGGTATCGCGACGAAGGGACTCGACATCCTGAGCCATGAGAAGGATATAGTAAATGATGGAGCGAATCCCACGAGCCCGAAGGAACTCCGTGAGCGGCTTCAAAAGCTTGGTGAAGCACCATGGAGCGGAGCTGAGGCCGAATGGGAAGCAAGTGAATTGCCAGAGGTGGCCTTGCCAGCAAAATTGCAAAAACCTCAGATCGTCGCGATGGACTAGGAGAGTGAGGTAAGCGTCCTTGAGGTCGAGCGAGAGAACCAATCGTTCTCACTGAGAAGGTCGCGGAGGAGATGTATACCCTCCATTTTGAAATGACGGTACACAATGTACCGGTTGAGAGAGGTTGATGACGGGACGGAACTCTCCCATTTTCTTGCGCACCAAGAAAATGTTGCTGAGAAAGCAAAGAGGGGAGTGCGCCCTTTCTATGGCACCCTTCTCTAGTAGGGAAGAGAGCAGGGAGGCAGCATCGCGAGAAAACCTGAGGAGTGGAGGAAGAGAAGCCTGACTAGGAGTGGAAATAAACTCCAGACGGAAACCCTCCACAGTTTGAAGGACCCAAGCGTCGGACGTAAGGCGAGACCAGACATGGAAAAAATGGGCGAGACGACCCGCAACAGGAATATGAGGAAAAATAGGAACCAGTCTTACCTGAGCCTGATCTTCCTCTGGAGGACGTATATCCTCTGCCTCTGGAGCCACCTCTGGAGAATGGAAGCCGGAACTGGGAACGGTAGGCGGTTGAGGCATCCGGAAAATGGGGTCTAGAGCCAAATGAGGCCGTTCTGCTGGCGGCACAACCCCTCTGCTGGCCAGCTCTGGGGGAAAAACGATTCCCTGAACAAAAGACACGTCTCATGTTGGTCTGGGCCTTGGTGAGAGAGGTGAACAGGTTGACGTGTTGACTGAGGTCTTTAATGAACTTTTCGCCGAAGTTCAAGCCCTTGGCGTCAGCGCCCAGTTCTTTGGGGGCCAATTCGGCCAGTTTTGCATCTAGTTTGAATAAAGCCGCCTTGCGTCTTTCTGAAGATATAGCGCAATTCGCGTTGCCCAGTAGACATAAAGCTCTCTGAGTCCAGTCACAGACCAGCTGAGGATCCAGGGGAAAGCCGTCAGTTATGGCTTCGTCAGCCATTTGGAAGACCTGAGTCAAGGGGCTTGAGACGTCTAAAAGTTTATCTTGTGCAGAGCGCAAGCCCAGCTCAATGCCCTTACAAGGGTCTTTCCCATTCTTGGTAAGGAAAGTCACGAAAGTTTGGTCAAACTCAGGGTGTATTGAGGACTTTATCCCAGACGGTGGGTCAAGGGCACTCCTTATCCAGAACCTCAAAAACTTGGCCATGTGGGCCGAAGGTGTCCACTCTGATGAGCGAGGGTGGCGCAGGGCCCTGGGATCGAACAGCGGAGTGCCAAGATCATCCGTGACCTCGAAAGGTTGTCCTGGTCCCAGACAGTCGAGGCCAGCCTGGAGGAGCCAGCGCAGTACACATCCAAAACCTCGTAGTCGGTGAGGTCCTCAGTTGGGGGAATCATGGGAAGAGCTGAACTGCGGGCCTTCTTTAGTGGAGCTTTTCCCTTTCCAGATGTGGAGGGCACCGCAGAAGGAGACGGAAAACTAGACTGCCGTGCGGTAAGGCGAGACAGTGCCGCGCGGTAAGGCGTCAGATTGCCGTGTGGCAAGGTGTCAGACGGTAAGGAGAGGCTGCCGCACGGCAACGCAGCAAACTGCCGCGCGGCAACACGGCGGGCCACCGTGGGCGGGAGACAAAGGAGTCCAAGTATCGTCTCGCGGGAAAGGATAAACCTCTGCGCAGGTGGTAGGGAAGGAGGAAAAAAACCGCAGGGCGGAGAAGACCGCCCCGGGGATAGCACCACGGGCAGGAGACAAAGGAGTCCAAGTACCGTCTCGCGGGAAAGGATAAACCTCTGCGCAGGTGGTAGGGAAGGAGGAAAAAAACCGCAAGGCGGAGAAGACCGCCCCAGGGAGCCCAGCACCACGTGGCTGAAAACAGGCCAACGGGCGGGGCGTAGGGAAGGAAATGAGCGAAATAAGAAAAAATAAGGTAAAAGGAAACGATAATTGATCACTATAATAATAATAAAATGACCATAAATAAACACCAGAAGCAATAACAGAATATAATGGAATGTTCTCACCTGGAGGTTAAGCAGCAAAGAAAGAGGCGGAGTTTCTAGATGTGCAGACTTTTAGAGACTGTTCCTGTGTTCCTATTGGTTGTTTTTATTGTTCTCTGTTAACTGTTTTGCTGCTGGAGGTTAACAGTAAAGAAGGTTAATGCTAAATACGAAGCCTCCTGTCTTGCTATAAAATTTAGAGCTATCCTAATGTTTCCATTCTTCTTCCTCACAGGTACAATTGGGGATGCCCCTTTGCTTCTATACATGCTTGAGATTATTTGTTGTTTCTCCAAGTGTTTTAGCTCAGCTTCTATTCTAACTGAATGAAGTTTTCAGGAAGCCATAAAAACGTATTGCAAATTGTGTCTACAAGCCTTGCAACAATTCAGAGAGGGTTGATTCAAATTTTGTCACTGTGTAAATATCAGAAAACTGGATTGATTGCATGGTATCTCAAATCAAAAGAGGCTGTCAGGGACCTGGCTTCATACAGACGACTGTAATGACCCAGAGCACCCAAAGATGATATGCAGTTATTGCGCAGTAGCAGAGTCAGACGTTGCCCAGTTCAAAACAAAAACTTGGTGATATCCTGCAGGCACCCTGGAGCAGGAATGAGACATAGCTCTAAAGACAAATATGCAGGATGCTGCAGGATGGGATAAGGGACGCTAAGAAGAGTAACAGAGAAACATAACAAGCAAGTAGGACTCAGTGAGCAAGGGTTACCAAGCAAGAAACAGGGAGAACGAGCGAGAAACAAATACAGACAAGACATATATGACATAAGATGCAACAAAGGATAGGGAACAAGGCAAGGAACACAAGTGATGCAGTGAGGAGCCGAGATCCTCAGACACTTCCCTTTAGGCAAGGATAGAAAATCTTAAACTGGGACATGGGGAGAGGAAACCGAGATCCTCAGATGATACAGGGAAAAGAGGGCAAAGGTACATAAAAGACTGACCCACATAAATCCAGGACTAGCCTAGGACTATATGATAACAATTGGAATTCAGTCATATCATATGGCCACGGTATGCTTAGCCCACCACTATGCCAAAGTACTCCAATATTCGGTGGGTCCTAGCGCTAAACCCTGCCTACTGAATCACTAATAAACTGAAACTAAACGTTCAATCTAAACACAGAACAGAGATAAAAACATACCTGTAGATTGCAGACTGAGACAAACATGACAAACACATGGGGCACAACTTATAAAGGAAACATAAGCTGAAGCCAAGAGCAGGACTGAAATTCATGAATCAGAAGTTAATGGTAGAGCATAAGGAAATTAAAGAATGGATTATAGTGTGACAGGGGAACTGTAGTGAGACATGGGAATTGTAGTGAGACAGTGGAACTGTAGCAAAAAAAGGAAAAACCAGAGATATGCAGCTCCACAGCCTGGATGGGACCTGACAGAGGCAGACCTACTGTAACGGTAACGCCTGTATCCCATCTGGATACTACCATCAAATCGTGCTCCCTTAGCTGAAACTCAAGAACTCCGGTAACCAGGAACAGGATACACTGCCAGGAAAAGACTTGATTACAGGATGTTACTCCAAACATCAGCCAGAACCAACTTTAAAGTAAAAGCAGGAACAAGGAGCACAGCCCAATTCACCCAGTCACTAGACAAGACAAGTGTTGGGTGAAAATATAACTGACTTAAACACACAATGTCCTCCTTCAGGTCAAGCAAGGGGAATATACAAACAAACAATACAATGAGATAATAGGATTATCCCCCTGGTGCCTGACTCTGGGACCCCCTGTGGACATATAGTCTTAGAAACATAAAACATGCCACTCCAGGATCCCCCAAGGGACCTTGCCCTGAACCAAGATGCTGTTTGGTAGCTAGGGTCCCACTTGTTTCTAGTCCAAATATGGCTCTAATTGGGCATTTGGGCCCTGAGCGTCACCTCTTTAAAGATTTACCGGGTGCAGATCTTAAAAGTACCCTGTGACGAGTACTTCTAATTTACAGTGACTCTTACAGTCTCCTCCTAATCTGTAAGTGCAGCAAGTACTACTAGGACATTACGATGTAAGTTTTTCAGTAGTGAAAAACATCAAAACTAAAACAGGGGAAGCAGAGCCAAGGTGCTTCTTTGTAGCACGTAGAAAACAAACTGAGAAACATGGTGGGGGAGATTAAATATATGGAACAGTTAAACACAAAATAAAGCGTAGACATACATGGACTGCATGGATTGTTTTTTGTGGGGCTTTTGGAGTGGATGGTATGATTGAATGCCAGGGAGTAGGGGTGGGGGCAAGCAAATGTTTGCCCAGGGTCACATCAATATTAAAGGTGGCCCTGGAGGTAACAATTTCCACTCTACAATTGCTGTGAAGCCCTCCTTTTTAAATCATTTCTTTTGGATTGAATTGTTTGTTAGGTCACTGACAAACATGTCACTTAAAGCAATATTCATGTAGTTCCCAAACTGGTACATGCAAGTTTCCTTAAAATGGAGTGGTTTGTAAGTGTATTGATTAATTTAGCAAAGGACTTTCTCTGTGTCTTGTCAGGAAATAACAGGTCATGGAATATGTCAAAGACTGTGACCTCATTGCAGTAAGGAAAACAGTTATTCTTTTTTTCAAGAGAAATGTAATTTGCAGAAACATATTGCCCTCAACATTCAACCCATACTCAAGTTCCTTTAGCCCTTTGAGAGTGATAGGTCTGGCCAAAGTTTCCACCCTGGGGGGCCAGGACATTTTCAACTTTCATTTTTTTACTTATTGAAAACCATGTATTGTTTTGACATACAGTAAGTTTAGCTTTTCATTGGTATCTATGTGCATTTTGCATCATGAAGATATGAAGTCTCAAGTAAAATAAATAAATAAATATTGAAACCGTTCATACTAGACTTGTGCATTCGTATTCTGGCGAACATGAAAACAATCATGAAGGGTGTGTTTTTGTTGTTTAGCCCGAATACTGAACAAACGAATAATGAACAAAACGTATACGAAGACGAAGACACAAAACACGAAGAATCTTTGTGTTCGTCTTGGTTTCTAATTTCCCTGGTCCCTTCCCCATCTAGCCTACCTTATCTACGCAGCATCGCAAGGGTTAACGGGAGTGGAAATCCGTAGGTTCACCGTCAGGAGTTAAAGGGCCATAATAACGATTTATATAATACTACAAGTGAGGTCTCACCAGTGCTGTGCTTTTCTTTTCTACTGCTAATACCTCTCATACATTCCTCTCTCTATTAGCACAGGTGAGTCACAAAAAACTTTGAAATATATGTTTTCCTTTCGCAAAAAATATAGCATTGAGATATATAATTATGTATTTATGTATGGAATAAGAAAGGTTATTACATGTGAATCCCCAAAGCCTCCTGAACATCCTGAGCATAATACCACATGCATGTTAGATTACAAAATCACAGCATGCTCCAAAATCAGGTGCACAAAGTGTTTTTAATTCAATAATTTAGTTGAACCAAAAAAGCACACCTTATGCTTTGGACAGAATAACTACCCCTAAGCATCACGATAACCCCCACATTGTATTGCTTGAAAGTACAGTACATGAAGATTTCAAAGTTACCAACTTATCTTTCTAGGTCATCCACAGCAACCACAAAAGTTGCAAGAAGTATGTAAGGAAGAGGATTTCTGATTATGTCCAACTTTTTCATGTTCCAGGCAATATTTAGGATAGATGCTGTGTCCTGGCCTAGCTAGTATAAAAAAGAATACACAAATAAATAATTTATTATCTCTCCTGAACACATAGATGTGTGAAGCTATGAAATTACCACAGGTAAACCAAAATGTATACATCATGATTTTGGGTGGAGAACTACACCTAAACCATAAATTCCATAAATATGGAAACACCAAAAATATATTTCCTAAAATCTAACCCCTTGGGAGATTTCAAAGACATCGTTACATGGAACAAGAAAGAAAATGCTTGTCCTGAGTACATAAATACCACATGTATCTTGCATGGTCACAATAGGCACCCAATTCATTAGAGTGTAGAGTGGTTTCAAATTTTTTTTCTTTACAGTTAAACCAGGTAGGTGAACACCATGCCGCTCGAAAATCTTGGACACCCTACCTCCCTTTCTAGGTGGACCACAGGCAAACCACAAATCTAACAGTTACACAGGGTTTTGAGTGTCTTTCCTCTTTTTCTTGCACAGTCCTTTCCCTGGACCTGCTAGATTTTTTTTGTTTTTGGTGAGTCGCCTTTCATGCATTGCGGTGATTTAGCTAGCGCTCAATTCATGAAACAGTTTAGGAATTACACTCACTGGCTACTTTATTAGGTACACCAGTTCTATTGCTTGTTAACACAAATAGCTAATCAGCCAATCACATGGCAGCAACTCAAAGCATTTACCGTATATTCCGGCGTATAAGACGACTGGGCGTATAAGACGACCCCCAACTTTTACAGTCCAAATATAGAGTTTGGACTATACTCGCCGTATAAGACTACCCCTCTACCCAGCGTACAACAACCAGCCAGGCACGGCAAGCGATGTACCTTACCGGTGATTTGCTGGTTGATTTGCTGGCTGACATATACATACATGCACTGCCCTTACACACACACACATATATAATATATATATGTGTATATATATATAATATGTGTGTAGATATGTATATATATCTATATATATATCTACACATATGCCTGTCCATACATACACATTTATACACTGCCCTCACCACACACACCCCTGCCTTTACACACATATATATATATGTATATATATATATATATATATACACACACACGTATGTGTATATATATA
>VKOC01018568.1:0-12095 GCA_009364415.1 Spea multiplicata | reverse complement strand
CATAGCCCTCTGGAGAACAATCTTTCGCAGTTCCCCAATATGCTTGTTCTGTATACCACTGCAGAGCCCTATAGTGATCTTCCAGCTCTACCTCCTGCTGGACCAGCTTGTCCAATTCGGATACCCATTGCTCCTGGGGTTGCTGTCCCAGGAATGGCATCCGTAGTTCCCGCTGGTCTCTAATCTTTTGTTCCGAGCTTGGAAGACACTGACCCCGGCGTATAACAGCCCTCTGCCATACTGACCGTCGAACCACTTGCCTCAGGTTCTGGTATTGTTCTGTAGGCAGGGCAGTGGTGTAGCAGGACAGGATGACCCGCAGTAGTCCCTGGAATTCTGATACCACATCCATGTCCTCGTCAAGGCGACCGAAGTCTGCCGTCCTTTCGGTCAATCCCGGTAGAAAGTAAGTGTCCCTCAGACTAAGACGAAATCCCACCGCTGCCACCAATGTAACGGAGCTGGCTAGTCCGACCGACTGCCTCCGCTTCCTTGTGCTCCCTTAGCCTGGGACAACACACTTTCCCCGGTTCCCCAGTCACTAGCCGAGACTCAGTGTAGGGTAAAACCAAACGAAGACTGATTTATTTTAGACACACAGCGCTGGATATATCCAGCAAAACACACATTTACATAAAACAAGATATTGGGACACAAACAACCCCCTTAATCTGCCTCCCAGAGACAACAGTGGCAGTAACGGGATTAACAATACAATAGGTGGGGGAGACTGATTTATACATTAGACTAAAACAATGGAGGCCTCTCCCTGGTGGCAGACCCTGGCTGTCTGCTGGAGATAATCCCCTCAGCCAGTGATGAGAAGATACTGCTGGGGGTAGCCACAGAAGTCTTTAGAAACCCAGGGCCCATAGTCAATAGGGAGGAGGCTGGCAGTCAGGCTTCTCCAGTGGCCCCAGTGATGGAGGCTTCCGTCACATGCGCAATGCAAGCAAGCAGCTGCGAGGGCCAATAAGGTTTTGGCATGCATAAAAAGAGGTATTGATTCAAGGGAGGAGGATATCATCTTGCCTCTGTACAGGTCATTGGTAAGACCTCACCTTGAATATGCGGTACAATTCTGGGCACCGGTCCTTAAAAAGGACATTATGGAATTAGAAAAAGTGCAAAGGAGGGCTACAAAATTAATAAGGGGATTGGGAGATACTAGTTATGAAGAGAGACTAAAAAAGTTAAAATTATATACACTGGAAAAACGGCGTCTCAGAGGGGATATGATAACATTATATAAATATATGCAGGGCCAATATAAAGAGCTCTTCAGTGACCTGTTCATTAACAGAAATATACAAAGAACAAGAGGTCACCCTCTGAGACTGGAAGAGCGCAGGTTTCATAGACGACAAAGGAAGGGATTCTTCACAGTGAGGACAATTAAGGTATGGAATTCACTTCCAAGGGAGGTAGTGTTATCCAATACATTAGATACCTTCAAAAGGGGCCTCGATATTTTCTTAGAAAGGCACGATATACAGGGATATAAATAGAATAATATTAATATTTTAGAGCTTCTTGATCCAAGGAGAAATCCGATTGCCTCTTGGGGTCAGGAAGGAATTTTTTCCCCTGATGGCAGAATTCGAGGTAGCTTAATTGGGGTTTTTTTGCCTTCTTTTGGATCAAGAATAGAAAGGTTAGGTAGAAGGGTTGAACTTGATGGACTTAGGTCTTTTTTCAACCTTATGAACTATGTACCCATTACATTTTTTTCATTATTTGTAATTTTTTATGGTAGACAAAATGAACCAATTACTATTGTTTGAATTTTAAACCAAACCCACACTTGTCTACAAGGTTAGCATAACAAAGACCTGGAAAACAGGGGTGAAAAAGAAGAGCAGGTAAGAACATTTCTGGAGATTATTAATTTTTGTTTTATACAGCGTCATCAAATTACAGAGAGCGCTACAATGGGATGTCTCCAGGGCTCCTGAAATAGGTTATCTGTAACTTCACCTCGCTCTTCCTCATCCAAGCTATCTCCTAATTTGTTCTCCCATTTGTGATGGTATAAGGGAGAGTCAGGGTATTTCACCCCTAACAGATGTGAATACAGTTGTGAAATGAGGTCTGAGGTTGGGGTCCACATCAGGAATTGTTTAATAGACTTGATTTTTTTTCTTAGTAGCCCCACAGCTCATGGTGGATGTTTGCAATACCATATACTTCTCAGATCATGCCCCGGTCGAATATGACCCTGAGGTTAGACTTATCTGCTATCAGACCACGGCAGTGTTTTTTTTTAACAAATAACCTAGATTTTAAAACCTATTTGGAGACCACTTGGGGAATTTTATAGACGATAACTTTGAACATGCCAATAACCACCTCCTTTTTTTGGAAGTGATCAGGGGGCACATAGTGGCATACACCGCTAGGAAACAAAGAATTTAAGTAAAAATTCATATAATTGAATCGAAAGATAACTGGGGCCTTTAAGGCTAACAAACAAAACCCCTCTGATGATAACAAAGAAACATATACTCAACACAAACACATAATGGAGACCTTTCTTCAGGAAAGGGCACCACGCCAACTAGATTATGCTTTTAAAGATTGAGAAATAATAAGGCCAGGAAACTGTAACCCATAATGGCAAAAGGCAGGTAGCTAGGGCACACCACCTGCCCCTAGCTGAGGGGCAGGTGGTGTGCCAGGCAGAGGGGATGGGAGATCTATTGAGGTTTTAAGATTGGCCAAATCTCCTAAATCAGGCATGTCCAAAGTCTGGCCCGAGGGCCAATTGCAGCCCGCATTCCGGACTGATAAGGCCCCACAGATAAGTTGCCCAAATATAGATATGTTTTTTTGATATTAAAGGCAGAGTGACTTAACACCTGTTTAGATTTGTCATCCAAGTCACAAAATGAAAAGTATGCCCTTTTCAATAAACTTTGTATAAAATAGTTAATTTGCATTTAATTTTAATGGTTCAAAGAATGTCCCGGAATGGTTCCGGCACTCTTCGAAAAAAGTGTGGACATGCCTGTCCTAAATTATTCAATGTTGACAGGGAAATGCTTAATGCACCCATAGTAGAACTATGGTCATCAAGGCCATCCTGTGACCAGAGGGATTGCCGGGAGAATTTTATAAGCTATTTCAACCCCATGTGGTGGGCACTCTTACCAATTTATTTAATGATGCATTATATGGGATACAAATCTGACTATGCTTGCCTCATCAAGAACATATTTATCCTCAAACCGAATAAGGATCCTACAGATGTGGGCTCTTATAGACCCATCACACTGTTGAACCAAGATGTTAAATTGCTAGTAAAGATTGTGGCAGACAAGCTCCAAACTATACTTCCTGGAATTCTCTACCCTTCTCAGATGGGTTTTGTCAAGGGATGCAACCCGGTCGTGGGCATTAGAACTGCGTTACGGCCATCTTTAAGGCTGCACAATCATCTGATTCAGTGGCTTTGGTCAGCTTGGATGCTGAGAATACCTTTGATCGGGTGGCATGGCCACATCTGGAATGGTTATTGAAGTTTACATTTTTGGGGCCCCATTCCTTGGTGCTTTTAGGAAGCTTTATGCTGCTCCCACAATCTGTATCACAGTCAATGGCATAGATTCCGATCCAGTGGTTATGGTGAGGGGGGGGCAACAGGGATGCCCACTCTCCCCTCTGCTTTCTAACCTGGCCCTAGACCCACTAATCAGGATTCTGCATAATTCCCAGAATTTTTAGGGTGTGAGAGAGGGAGATATCTATGTGAAGATTTCAACCTTCCCAGATGTTTGTTTCTCAACTGCAAATATCATTACAGGCAGTGTTGGAGATTATTGCGAGGTGGGGAGAGATCATAGGGTTTGCTATAAACTTAAGGAAGACAAAGGCTCTTTTTGTGGGCAAGTCGAGGGACTTGTCCCAGTTAGATAACTTGGGTATTGAGCTAGAAATATCCCCCCCCCCAGGTGCTTCATAAAATAGAAACAGATTTAAAATCTTGGTAAAATCTACATTTAACTTTCTCGAGGAGAGCTGCACTTAATTAATCAAATTAATTTAAGTTCCCCTCATTTACTGTACCAGCTCCTGAGTCTGTTGACCTTACTACTACTACTACTACTGCTGCTGGTCTTTGACCATTCTTACTCTGGGGGAAGTTTTCTATAATTAAATTTCTATAATGAAAGGTGAGTCCAGAAGGTATCAGGAACCCCCGAATCAAAAACGGCCTCTGAATTTTATCAGATCTGGTGGGGAAACAAATGCACACTCGCTGCATTATAGTAGGAGTAGAAGTGAGGGCTTGCTAGTCCCCCCTGTGAACTCCTGATTAAGAGATTCATGCCAAATCAAGTTCTCTTGTTTTGCCAAATAAACTTATGGTATAATACTTGCAAGCTCTCCAACTCTGAATGATGGACTATGAGTGGGAGGGTGCGTATATTTGCTGTAACAGTGTCATTTTTAGAGTATATGTGTCTCAGGAGTGATATATTGTAACAAATTTGCAGATTGTGTTTGATACGAGTCAGGAGTGGAGCTTTTGAGGAGCTTCTATGAAGATTTTGAGGTAAATGCCTAGTGATCGAAGCCTGTGAAGGCACCATTTAAAATCAAAATTAAATTGCAATAGTTTAACCTTTTAGGAAGTGTAACATTTAGAGCCTCACACTTGTTATTTATGTTAACCACTTCACAACAAAGCCTGTACATGTACAGACACCAAATGAAATGCATTTGTGACAATGCCCCTACATGTACGGGCTGCTTTAAAATTGCTGCAGCATTACAATTTTCCTTGCACATCCAGGAAAGCCCCCCCACAAAAAAATGGCCACAGCTGGTCACCTACTGCTTCCAAAGCTCTGTGTTGGTTGTCACCATCAGAGAAACCACCCAGTTCAAAACTGTAAAAAAAAAAAAGTTCAAACAATGTAAAAAATAAAATAAAATGTTTCAGCAGGTCCTTAAATTGAGTTGTTAATGCAGTATCGTCCCAAAAATCACAGCATGGAAATAGTTGAAATACCAGGATTTGACATTTTCTGAAATATATGGTTTGACAGATAGTGAGAAAGGGGGTCATAGGAATATTGAAATAAATAAAGTGAGTGAGAATGAGTTAGAGAATGAATTAATTAATGAATCAGTGAGAGAATAAATGAATTAATGTGTGGATGCATTGTGTGAATGAATGAGAGAATGAAATAATTAATGTTTAGATGAATTGTGCGAATGAGTGGGCGAATTAATGAATTTGTGAGAATGCATTCATGAATATGTGTAAATGATTTGTGTGAATGAGTGAGAGAATAAATGATTGTGTGACTGAATGTGTGAATAGTGAGTGACTGTAAAAGTGTTTGCGTGTATCATAGATGTATAATTGATTTGTGAAAAGGCAAAGATGGCACAAGCAGGGTGTTTGAGCCTTGGGGACCAAGACGGCACAGGCAGCGTGTTTATGGGACAAGGATGGCCGGACTGTTTGGAGACAAAGTTGACTCATGCTGGCCTGTTTGGGGAAAAAGATGGCAAGTCCTATGTGTGTAATTTGGGTGCTGGTCAGGTTCTATGTGGGTAGTGTGGACGCCGGGGCTGGCTTTGTGCAACCTGTCAATTAGAGGGTTTTACTTATACCTTTAATGCTGAGTTTTTATGTGAATTCCAATTGATCTATACATGCAAAGCTGGGTTTGTGTGTTATTCTGTTGATCTATATCTGCTATGCTATGTTTTCATACATTATTTATATGTACCTGCAAGTACAGGGTTTGTATGTCTTATTCAGTTGATCAATACCTGCAGTGCTGTTTCCATGTGTTGTTTATTTGCTCTAAACTTTAACTACAGGGAGTAATTAAAAGAGAGGTATGACTGAGTGAATGGGGAGACAAAGGGACTTTGGAGATGATTATGGGGGAGAGAATCTCTCAAGATCACGGTAGGGTCAGAAGCAGGGAAGACTGCACGGACTCTCACAGTCTTCCCCTAATCTGCAGTTTTTGGCACGAGAGTGGAGTGAGTGATTGTATGCTAGTGGGTGTGGAGGGGGGCCCAAGGAAATGCTTGTCTAGGGTCCAATTATTTAATATAAAATGTATTGGCATCACGGTTTAATATCAATTAGAGATGCATCGATATATCGGTGGGCGAAATGTATCGGTGGCCGAAAATAATCGTCCGCAGGTATTGTTTACCTGTACGTTGGTTGCACAGTGTGCGATCAGCGTCTCTTGTACCCACCAGGAGAAGCAGTCACGTGAATGCACATAACATGACTCTGCTCCGTTCCTTCTTCCTCTGGGGGGAACAAAGTGCAAGCAACACAGGGCCCCTGTGGAAGTCTGCGAGTGAGAGCTTTGCAGTTCAGGTAAGAGGGTGGGGGAGGGTGTATGAGCAAGTATGCATGATTAAGGGAATTAATATATGAATGAGTGAATGTTTCTGAATGAATGTTTGTAAATAAGTGTGTGTGATAGCATGGATGTGTAAGTTTTAGGGCGGATAGCATGGCATAGGGAGGCTGTAATCACACTCCTATCATGCCCAGGTTCCAGTATCTACTGGCTGCCTGGGTGTGATAGGATTGTGATTGCTGGTTTTTTTGTCCAATTTTGGTGCGTTAACTATACTTTTATTAAAAGTAAGTAACACCGGGGCGTGGCTTGAACGGCACTGGAATAAGTCGCATGGTGGCAGAGCTCCTCCAACATTCTTATACAACTGCTGATCAAACAACGATTTACACGACTCAACTTGTGAATTTTTTGTGCTCAACATCTTGGCAATGTCCACAGGCAAGACAAAATCATCTTCTTGCAATATTCCTACCTTCTTCGAGTCCAAATCGAAGAGGAAGACGCCTTCCCGCGCTTTGCCGGTCATACGAGATGGGGATGAAGACTCTTAGGCCTCACAAGGCCCTGACGCTGGCTTTACTTCTCAGTTTCCATCTCTTTCGATTGACGACCCTGATCATCAAACTATTACCATCACCGCTATGAAATCATTGCTGGATGATCAAAACGCCTGCTGAAGGTCTCCAATTGCTCTCGGACTGGGACTTACCTGATTCCTTACCGGCATTAGACCCCAATCAAGACCGTCTTCATCCTGGTAGATCCCCCTCCAAGAGGCTTGCTCATGAATGGGAGACTATACATTCGAAACGTTCTCCTACCCACACATAATCCATTTCACCTCGTTATATTTTATGATACAGACGAGGAGCCAGGTCTGCTCAACAGTGCTTTTCAACTTTTCAAATAGGTTTCCTTTTTTTTTTTTTTCCTCCTCTGATCCGGGGTCCACATTACACCCAGCTACGCCTTCACCCTACGTGCTTAGCTCCAACTTCTGGTGATCTAGTTCCACTGGACTCTACCCCTCGTCCCTCGCCGATAACGTGTCGTTCCCACTCGTCTACTACGTGACACCTTTATCTGCGGCTCGTCAGGACATTGACTCTACATTCTCCTGATCATCTTGCACAGTCAAGTACCTAATGGCCATGGACTTCCTCTGTACCTCGGTGGTGAGATCTGACGCCTTACGTTGCAATACTTTTTGTTTAACACTATGCACCTGTGTTATGTATTCTCTCTCCTACGGCGACGATACTGTGATTTTGTTAAAGGGTTCTTCTCTTACTGCATATATTACTCTTACCCTCTTTATTTCTCCCTCGCTCCTTTTCCACTTACACATTTGTTTCTTTTTCTTTTCTTTTTTCTATACATATGTGTATTATTGTGAGATTGTACACATTTTTCTTGCGTGTCTGTTCTCCCTGGCCTCCTCCTTCCCTTTCCCTTGGGAAGATATATAGCTACTGCCCTCATGTTTACATGTCAGAATTTCTCATTGCACCACACCACACACTGAATATGCTCTCACCCTTGCCGACTTGCATTCACACAAGTTTTGACACATTTTCATTTTTTCTTTTTCTACATGTTGGAGGACTCCCTACCTTGTTCAGTGACGATCCTTACCTTGCTGTGGTACTTCTATCCACAGTCTAGGTTCCCACCCCACTCGCCGGCCCTAGGCAATATGGGCCGATCACTTTTGAAGTTTAGTTTTCAGTTTTGTTTTAGTTTCTTTTTTTTCTGGGAACGGTTCTATTGATACTAGGCTGCTACGCTGTATGTCATATTTTGGCTACCATTATGATGCTTCTGACTCACATATTCTGGAAAGAATTATATGTATTATATGGCTTATTTATGGATTGGGCACGACTCACCTTGTTATTTGCTGCCGGCTGCGCTATCCTGGGGGTCTCTATTGATTCTGCCTCAATAAACCAAGTACTGCCTCTTTTAGTTGGCGTGTATATTAATTTCATCAATCAGCTTATGGAAACTTCTTCTTTTTTTCCATATGCGTCCCTTAATTTTTTGTCACTTAACGTTAATGGCCTAAATACTCCCCATAAGCGAAGAATGCTTTACTCTGAGGCCAAGAAAGTGCGTGCTCATGTATTATGTGTGCAGGAAACCCATTTTAAACAATCTGACCCCAATAATTTTTTTGTAAGAGATTTCCCTTGGCATTTTCATTCCATGGCAAAATCTTGTAAAGCGGGAGTTTCTATTTTTATATCTAAACAACTGTCTTTTCAACTTGTTAAAAATCGGCAGACCCCCAGGGTAGATTTTTAATCCTTAATTGTGTTGTTAACTCCGTTGATTATACCTTGGTTTCCTTCTATGCACCTAACACATCACAAACCCACTTCCGTAAAAAATTATTGACCAAAGTTGACTCTCTTAAAAAAGGTCACCTTATCCTCTGCGGTGATCTCAACGCTTTTCTTAACCCCCTATTAGATACATCCTAGCCCCTTACTGGCAATTATGGTCGGCAGATGAAAACCCTTGCTCACAACCTCTCTACTTCCTTGCACTCATTCCAACTCTATGATGTGTGGCGCCTTCATCACCCCTCTGAGAGAGATTATTCTTTTTTTCCCGCACCACATAAGTCTTACAGTAGAATAGACTGTATTCTGGTTGATAAAATTACACTACAAGCGATACGGGACTGCTCTATCGGCGTCATTAATTGGTCTGGCCATGCCCCTCTTCACTTATCATGGCGCCTTAATAATTCTTTATACACAGACGACTCCATCACGTCACAAATTTCTTCGCATCTAGACTTGTTTTTTCAGGAGAATCAGGGCTCCGTTACCTCTGTTGAAACCTTATGGAATGCTCACAAAGCAATAATTAGGGGTCGATTTATTAGTATAGCTTCCCACCTTAAGAAACTGAGAGAAAAGGAGTCAACAAATATGCTCTCCTTCTTCGCCTTTATGATCTAGAGACCCTCAACAAACAGGCCCCCTCCTCTCACCATTCTACTGAAATTCAACGTATAAAACTTAAATTAGCCGAAATTCAATCTCGCCATAGGGCGCAAATGCTGTTGAAAATCCGCCAACGTTTTTATTCTAAAGGCAATAAGGCTGACACTATGTTGGCAAACAAACTCAGACATTTCTCAACCCTGGCGCGCCCCTCATGCAAAGGGTTAATTTTGCAAAATCCTGCTCATATTGCTAATGAGTTTGCTGACTATTATTCTTCTCTGTACAATCTTTCCAAAGATGCTTCCACTCCTCAACCTACACTTGACTCGATTAATACATACCTGAATTCCGTCTCTCTACCTACTCTTACAGAGGATATGAGACTTAGTCTAGATGCGCCCATTGATTTAGAGGAAAAATCCTTTGATAGGCAATTTCTTTCGCTGGTCCTTAAGAAATTCGCCTTATCGCGCTCCTTGATTCGGTCCATTATGGTACTCTTCCCCTTCTGCCTCTGTCCACTTCGCTTGCTTTCTGTCCTCTCCGTTTCTGTTCTCCAACGGGACGCGCCAGGGTTGTCCACTTTCCCCTCTATTGTATGTCTTGGCTCTAGAACCTTTGGCACAACCGCATTCAATCTGATCCCCTGATTCATGGTTTCCCCAGTCCTGCAGGTGATGACTCCATCTTTGGGTTATTTGCGGATGACATTTTAGCAGCTGTTACTCAACCTTCCATTTCGCTATTAGATCAATTCACTCACTATTCGGCGATCTCTTACCACAAACTAAACATACACAAAACACAAGCAATGCCCTTACATTTACCCACTCACCTGTCCGCCTCTCTTCAAGCCTCGTATGATTTTGATTGGAGGCGAGACTACCTATCCTATTTAGGTATCAAACTTACTAGAACCTTATCTAAGTTACATGATTTTTTTTTTTTGAAACTGAAATTTTATTGAGATCAGACCTAGAAATAACTCAAGTATCCTCCATGTAATACGTAGGAGTAACACATAAAGAGAAAAAAACACCATAATGAAATGCGCATTACAGTTGGACAGCATTGCAGATATACCGCCATACAGTGTGTAAAGACAATGTAGAAATAACATATCGCTATAATATACATAAAATATTTTTTGGGAGTAGGGAAGGGGAAGGGATAGGGAAGGGATGGGGGAGGAAGAGGAGAAAGAGAAGAAGAGAAAAAAAAAAAAGGGGAAGGAGCAAGAAATAGAAAGCAGTAGAAAAGAGAGAAAAAGCCGAAAAGTAATCAGGATGCCAGAGTCGCCTTCCGATACCAAATGGTCCGCAAATCTTTCAGGATGAAACCACTAGGCATAGGGAAAAATGTAGCAGTATAATACTCATCCCAGGCCACCCACGTATCATGGAAAATATGTGGGGTGTTAGAGGCGGAATGCGCCATCTGTTCATATGTACGGGTTGTGGTAAGCGCATACAAGATGTCCTGAATCGAGGGGGGGAGTGGATCTTTCCACATGCGCGCAATGCAAACCTTGGCTGCAATCAAGACATGACCTAGTAGTTTTCGCAGCGGGGAGGCTAGTGATGGAGGAAACATATCTAACATATCTAAGTGCAATCTCCACCGTGGCCACAATTGGAATATGCAGCAGGTCCTTTATGAGATGAAAAACAGCTGTCCAGTAGGGTTTGAGCACTGGACAGCTCCACCACACATGAAGCATGGTACCTACTTCCCCACACTGTCTCCAGCACAAGGGGGAGGAGGAGGGGAACATGTTAGCTAGCCTGGAGGGAACATAATACCACCGAAAGAGAACCTTCCTGTTGGTTTCAAAATGAGTAGCATTTTTTGAGACCCCCTGAAACGAGGAGAGGGCATGATACCAAGTTTGAACATCATATTCCTTACCAAGTTCCTTCTCCCATTGTAACATAAATGGAAGTTTGTCATCAGACCCGTGACCCAAGAGAGCGGTATAACAAACCGAGATAGCCCCCGGAACACAAGGAACTTAAGGCAAAGCCGAACGATCGGAGTATCGGGACAGGAGGCAGGGAGGTCCCTCAGATGTTGCGAAAGGGCGTGACGGACTTGTAGATACTTAAAGACATCTCGACTGGGTAGGGAAAAAGTATTCTGCAGGTCTTGAAAAGAGCGTAGACGACCACTGGAGAGTAAATGGGATATCGAAGTGACACCACAATGTATCCAATTATCTAAGTGGACATGAGGGATAAGGGGTTTCAAAGAGGATAATGGGGCGTGCTCGAGAAGGTGATTAGGGAACCGCAACATGGATTTATGTTTGTCCCACAATGCCAAGGAGAGCGAGGTCGTGGGTAGTACATCCGGCAAGGGAGGTCTAGAAGTCTTAGGAAGCCACAGAAGATCTCGTAACGGCAACAGAGAGGTAAACAAGGATTCATGGTCCACCCAAGCCACCTTAGACGGTTCCGAGAATAGAAGAAGGGTTTGGGCCAGGTTGGAGGCAAGATAATAGAGCTTGAGATTTGGAATACCCAAACCTCCAAGTAGCTTAGAGCGCTGTAACACATGGTATGGAAGACGGGGCATTTTGTGGACAGTCTGGTTTGCATCGTGCAAAAGAATCCAGAAGGCAAAGCTATGGGCAAAGTCCGATAGAGCAATTTGGGGAGCGAATTCATTTTGAAGGAAACAATACGGCCAATCCAGGAAATCTCCAATTTTGACCATCTGTTTAAATCGTCACAAATTTTGTTCCAAAGTGGTAGAAAGTTGGATTTAAATAAGGAAGCAGCCGACTTGG
>VKOC01018567.1:0-19255 GCA_009364415.1 Spea multiplicata | reverse complement strand
GGAGCAGGTAAAACTGTTAGCCGTCTCAAATAAGAAGTGACAGTGACCGGGGTCACCCAGAGGGCACCTTTTATCCCCTAGGGTCTCCCGCCCCTCAATTTACATACCCCAATCAAAAACACCCATGCCCCAAGCATGCACTCACCCACACACATACATGCTCCCTGTCCATTTAGCTACGCTGATTCCCAGGGGCCTTGTATGTAGGTAGTGTGTACCGTGCACCGCCAACCAACCACCACCAACCCACCAAGTAATGACACAGAGACATTATTTGGGTAAATCAGGCCACAGCACATTTTTATTTAACAATCACCATAAACCACACTGTGTTGGCCTAAACACCATATACCCATAAAGATAACTTTGTAAAAGAATCCACAAATAAATTTAAATACAAATATACAAATATACATGATTAACATATCTTCCTCCATTACCAACACAGGAAAACTATTAACCCCGTCCTTGCCGGCCGCTCACCACTGTACACTCCAACACAGATGCTCGCCTCCCCCCTCGTCCAAATAACACTGACAGCTACCTTCCGCTGTCCCAAAACCAATGCTAACCACCAGCCGTCCATCAGCTCGGTGGGCACGTCCAATACACCAGAGGTTAGGGGAGGATTGAGCCTTCCTTCACACCATCATCCAACTCCAAAATTTAAAAACCAGACCGGCAAGGACACATAAACCGCCACAAAACCCGCTGTTTAACCCCTTAAATCAGCGGGGGCCCCCACCAACCGAAGCCATGGCCTGACCAATCGCATCCTGCAGTGTCAGATTAAAGATGTCCAGACCAATATCATTAAGGTGGACGCCATCAGACCGAAAGAGATTAGCAGCATCCCGCTCAAAAGACCTGTGCCGAACCGCCACACCCCCATCGCCTGACACGAACCTTGACACCCAACGGTTCAGTTTAACCCGAGACCGTTCTATCGCCCGCTGGTTAGACGCATAGCGCCAATAATTCCTCGCCACCACCTCAGACCAGACCAATTGCACCTCCGGAAAGAGGATACGTACCGTAGCCAAATCCCGCAGAATCATATCCCCCAGAGACCTAACCGGGACCACCCCCAAATCATTACCCCCCAGGTGAACAACCAAAACAGAAGGCGACCCCAGAAGTCTGGACAATCGGACCAACTCCGGGAGAAGCTGCATCCACCGCATACCCCTCCGACCAAACCAGCGAACCTCCATACTCAAGGGGGAGAACCCCAACTGTTCCCCGCCCGGGCGGACCGCAGCCCGCTTCCTGGCCCAGAAGATGTATGAATGCCCAATGAGCCAGACTTGCGGAAGAACCAAACCTGGAAGAAAAACAGAAACGTTAAGCAGACATGTCCAGCCGGACATAGGACCGAAAACGACCCGAGCGCCAACGACCAATTCTCTGAACTGAGGCCTCAGAAAACCCCACCCGGGTAGCCTCCGTAGCAGCCCCAATCCTAAAAGAATGCCCCCCAAAAGAACCAGCCGGAAGCCCCAGTGCAACCAACGCCTTGCGAAAGACTCCTATGAACTGAAAACGGGACAGGTAAGACCCATCCTGATGGACCAGAAGCGGGCCCCCAGACACCGGGCGAACTGACACAAAAACCCGAACTGCCGCCACCGGGCAAATTGGGGAGCCAGCAATAGCACCCAATTGAACCCAAGCCCCCCTGCCCAAAACATCAGTCTTGGACCGCCGGATGCAGAAACGCAGGCCCGAGGACCCGAACTCTACGTCCTCAAACAAAATACCACCAGGAGCCCGCCTACTAGGACTGACCAGTTCCCCCAAACGCAGGGCCCCGAAAAATGCCAAACCAAACGCGGCCCGAAACAACAGCACCTCAAATTCTGAAAGGCAAACCGCCTCCAGAGCCGAGAACAAACGGACCAGCAACTCAGCCGACACCGGCCTCCTAGCATCCCGGGACATAGATCCCTTCCTCCAACCCTTAAGCGCCTGACGAACCAGGAAATCCCTCGTAAAATCCGCCATTCCCATCAACTTGCAGAGGAAACTCAGTCCCGATAAGCGAGCGGACGCCGCCGACGGGGAGACCCCAGCCACATCCCATTGACACAGGAGAGAGAGCAAACCCCGAACCCGAGCAGCATGAGAAGGAAAACCACCACAGGCTTCCTCAAACCCTGCCCACTCGTCCCACACCTTACCATACCTCCCCCAAGTGGCCTTGGAAACCGAATTGCGGATCCACTGCGTCACGCGTCCAACCCAAGGGACCAAAGCTCCACCGGACACGGAACCCCTTCCTCGTCTGCATACGGCGCCGTGGCTCGAAACTCCGCCCACTGAAAGCGAGAAAGAGCATCAGCCGTCACGTTCTTTACACCCGGAATATGCACCGCTTTACAGGTCATATTCAGACCCAAACACTGCAATACCAGCCGACGCAAGAGGCGAACCACAGGGGGAGAAGAAGCCGTCAAGGAGTTGATAGCCTGCACGACCCCCAGATTGTCACAGTGGAACAAGACCCGACGATCTTTAAGCACCTCTCCCCAGACCACCACTGACACAAGGATGGGAAAAAGCTCCAAGAACGCCAGGTTCCTAGTGAGCCCAGCATCCACCCAGGAGGCAGGCCAACGCTCCGCGCACCAACGAGAACCTAGGATGGCCCCAAAACCAGCCGAGCCCGCCGCATCCGTATACAGGTGAAGCTGCGCATTGGAGACTTCAGGCGCCTGCCAATACGATCGACCGTTATACGCGTCCAAAAAGGACCCCCAAACAGCCAGATCATCTCGCAGCGGACGCGTGAGCCGAATAAAATGGCGAGGCCGGACAATCCCCGCCGTCGCCCCAGCTAGCCGTCGGCTAAACACTCGACCCATCGGCAAAATGCGACAAGCGAAATTCAATTTCCCCAACAGCGATTGAAGCTGACACAACTGAATCTTACGCATGCCCCGCACCCGCGCCACCAAGCCCTTCAAATCGGCAAGCTTGTCGGCCGGTAAACGGCACTCCATTGCCAAGGAATCGATCTCGATCCCCAAAAAACTGAGGCAGGTAGACGGACCCTCAGTCTTGTCAGCCGCCAGCGGAACACCAAACCGCTGCATAACCACCTGCACGGTGCGCAGCAGGTGAAGGCAATCACCAGAATGCCCAGGACCGATACACAAAAAATCGTCCAGGTAATGCAAAACCGATGTCAACCCCGCCACTTCCTGCACAACCCATTCCAAGAACGTACTAAAACACTCAAAATAGGAACATGATATGGAACAACCCATGGGAAGACACATATCCACATAAAAACGTTCATCAAACCGACAACCTAGCAAATGATGACAGGCCGGGTGAACCGGAAGGAGGCGAAACGCTGCCTCAATATCCGTCTTTGCCAACAGGGCGCCCCGCCCTGCCGCCCGCACCATATCAACAGCCTTATCAAAAGAAGCATAAACAACTTTAACCAACTCCGCCGAGATTCCATCATTAACCGAACAACCCCGCGGGTACGACAAGTGATGTATTAAACGGAATTTACCAGGTTCCTTTTTGGGAACCACCCCAAGAGGCGACACCCTCAGATTCGGGAAAGGCTGCACGGCGAAAGGACCCGCCATGCGCCCCAACAAAACCTCCTTCCGCAACTTGTCCCGCACAACATCAGGAAACTCGGCAACGGACCGCAAATTACGAAAAACCATCGTTCCTGGGGCATCCACGAAGGGAATCCAAAAGCCCTCAGTGAACCCCCGTAAGAGCAACTCAGCGGCCCGACGGTCCCTATACCTGTTTAGCCACGGGCGCATCACGCCGACGTCCACCGGCGTCCTCGCCCTTCGATCCCATATCGGGACGCTCAACCCCTTTTGCCCGCTTGAAACAGCGGGAATAGGGGTGGGCTCCGCCACAACCGGAGCACTCGTGCTTGAAACGGCATGACGAACCCCACTTACACTGCCCATCATTGTACTGATAGCAGCAACCTGGCCGCCGCTGACCGGCCGGGGAGGGAGCGTTACCTGACCCCCCCCCGGCCCCCCCGAGAAACGACGAAAACCCCCCTTGATGAGTGGCAGGCCGAGTCATAATGGCCAGCCACAGACCAATATCCATCTGGTCCCAACCTATAGACGGCCGAACCGCCAAACGCTGGCGGAACTGCTCATCATACCTCCACCAGCCCAAACCCCCATACGTCCTGCAAGCGTTCCAGATGAGATCCTGATACGCAAAAAGTGCCGTACATTTTTCAGGGCACTTTTCGCCTATCACACTGGCCAGGATTGAAAAGGCGCGAATCCAATTACCGAAGGTTTTTGGAATCCGCCTGTACCGATATTTCTCCTTCTCCTTTTCCTTATCCTTCCCCTCTTTCTCAGGAGGAGGTACCTCCTCCAGCGGCAGGAGGGAGAAAATCTCCAGAAACTCGCCTTTCCAGATCTTTTCTTTCGTCTCCTGCTTCAAGTGCAGACCCAAAGGGCCTGACCAACACATATACGCAGCCCCACGGGCAACATCCGGCACCCCCAGCGCCGCATCAATTACGGCCGCAGGGGCAGACTCAGCAGTCGCCCCGCTGGCCGACGAAGACACCACCCCCGCAACCTCAGAACCCGACGAAACCGCAAGCGCAGCCCCACCAGGACACGCTACAGACGGCGCTGGGATGGGAACCTGACCAGCAGACCCTGCAACGCTCCCAGACTGCTCCCAGACAGACCTAACCTGCCCATCCAAACCAGACCCAGCCGACCCGGAGCTACCTCCACGCTCCCACGCGTCTAGAAAACCCCGAAGACCCGACAAAAAATCCCCCACGCTAGCGCCCGGGCGACCCCCCACAACAGACCCAGATAGACCCGAAAGCTGAGAAGTCAACTCACCACCAAGCGACCGGCAGACCTCCTGCGGTGCCGTACACGCAGCCATGTTGCTAGCAGCATCTTGTCGCGCAGGTCCAGACAGCCGGGAAGGAACCTCCGGCAGAACTCCAGCACCAGCCTGCAGGGAAAGAAGAGGTGAGCAAAATTGCCCTTGGGCCCCAGAAGGACCCGGAACCGCTGGCAGGGCCCCAGCCCCAGGTAAGCCACCCACAGGTGCCGCAGACAATAGGGGAAGGGGGGTAGAAAAAGCCTCCTCACCGGAGGAGCCGTAACCCAGGAGGGAAGAACCCCCAACCCCCGTTCCCAGAGGGGGTAAACGAGCCGAGGGCCGCCGAGGTGCACCTAAATCGTCCCCGGAGGATCCACCACAGTCCTCCGATATGCCCTCTCCCGCACGGCCCCCAGCTGCCCCCCGTGTAGCCCTGCCGGGCCCACTCACCCTCCCTGCAGACCGTCCATCCAGCGTAGAAGCAGCCGCAGCTGCTAACCGTGACGTCCTCCGTGTGCGGGCAGAGGCGGCACCACCCGCGTCTTCGCGCGCTCCCGCGCGGCTTCCCGCAGCATCACTCGTCCGGGCCGCGACCACCGGAGCGGCCGCCGAGTCCCAGCTGCCGCCGAGCCCCGGGCAGGCACAGCGCCTGTGCCGCGGGCTCTTGTAACGCCGCGGCAGGTCTCGCGAGCCGTCCAGAAGCCTCGCGAGACCTCCGCGATGCCACGCGCCGCCGCCATCTTTGCGGACGACGGCGCACTGGATGGCCGCCCGCCCGAGGAGACTCCTCCCGAGGCGCGCGCGCCACGATCAGGGCTCCTGCTCCGGTAACGAGCCCCCGCATCCGCCGCGGGGCTCAACCGAGCGGGAGGGCGGGCGCGCCGGCGAACCGAGGCGCGCCTGGTAACCGAAGCCTCCGCGGCCCCACCAGACCCGGAAGGCTGCTCAGGCACCGCAGCCTGAGGCAACAGGTGAGCAAATTGCTCACGAAGCGCCCTGCCACCGTCCTTGTCCGCACCAGCCCTGAGAGCAGCGAGAATAGCGTCGACATCCATGCTCCAGGCCGTAGGAAACCAAAGCTCAAGCAGGTAAAACTGTTAGCCGTCTCAAATAAGAAGTGACAGTGACCGGGGTCACCCAGAGGGCACCTTTTATCCCCTAGGGTCTCCCGCCCCTCAATTTACATACCCCAATCAAAAACACCCATGCCCCAAGCATGCACTCACCCACACACATACATGCTCCCTGTCCATTTAGCTACGCTGATTCCCAGGGGCCTTATTGCACCTAATGCTGCATTTTTACAGTGAAGAAAGAGTTATGATAAATACGTATTATTCACTGACATAACTAAGGAGCATATATTATATTTCACCCTGACCATACTTCCCCATTTTCTTTAATCCTCCAACCTTCTCATCTCTTCTCTCTATATCACATGCCCCTACTCACATCTCTCCCTTCTATTCGTCCCTATCATATACCTTCCTTCCCTGACAAATGCAGCTCTTTCCCTCCACACACCCTGTCTTCCTTCAATATACCCCTCTCATTCTTTTTAGAATTCTCTCCATTACTTCTCACCTCATGTTTTTCTTCATCCCACAAATGGTGGGTTACACGGACAGTATTCTAGATAGATGAAGTGTAGATGAAGTGAAAAATATGAGGGAAAGGCCTTCAGGCCCTTTCCGAACCTGATAGAAGTTTAGCATATTGCTGTCAAAGTCCATATCCATATTTGCCTCAAACAGCCTCCCTGTGCCATCCTTGCCTCAAACACCTCACTGTGCCATGCTTGCCCCCACTTACACATCCATTCTATTACACACATATTCATTCATTCACAAATATAAATCCCCTCATTCATAGATAATCATTCATTCCCTCATCAACAGATACTCATTCACATATAATCATTCACAAATACTGCCTCATTCGGATACTCATTCAGTCACTTAATCACTTAATATACTCATTCATACGCCCTCCTCCACCCCCTTACCTGAACTGCAGATTTGTCTGTACGCTCGCAGGGGTCTGCTGCTTCCCTTTGTGTTGCTCGCACTGTGTGCAACTTCCCTTTTACCACCTAGGGGAAGTAGAAACGCAGCAGGGTCATGTGATGTAATGTAAAGTGACTCTGCTGGGTTCCAGCATCCCATTGGCGATAAAAGAGAAGTTGTTCGCACAGAGTGGCCTAGAGTGGCAAGCCCGGTCACAGTTGCAACCCCCGCGACTGCCTTAAAGACAGCCCTGGCTGTCGTGCGGCTGCCCGTGGTTCCCTTGGCAGGGCCAGACCAAATGATTTTGCAGGCCTTTTAAGGCCCATTGGCCAGACATTCCCCATCCTTGCTTTAAGAGAAAAAACATACTTAACACAGCCATATCCGTGACCCATATCCTGGGTCCAGGACTTGCCAGTGGTAAATACAGCATTGTATAAATGGAATTACATAAAGATGAATGTGCTACTTAGTTACTAATGATAGGGTATGGAATAAATTATAGTATCATGTTCCTGTTAACTGTTTCAAAGCAGAACTTAACAGTGTAGCAAATTGGACACCTAACATATTTATGGCCATGTTAATAATATTTGAAGAAAGCCAATATCAGATTGGGATCAAGGTTTCAGACTCATTACCGACATATATAGTAAGGTTATACAGTACACATAGTGTAAGAACGTGTTTGAAGACGTGTGAAAGCAAAGCCAAGAATTTGTAAGCAATATGATCTGGTCAGTTGGCAGAAAACCCATATCCTGTTTCATTTCAGTTTCTTTTTATTCAATCTGATATTGCCCTTAAAAACCACCATACTGCCTGTCGGGAATATTTCCTTCAAATTTGGAAAGCAACATCCAATATAAAAGAGGCTGAATGAACATTAAATGTATTTTTAATAGTGCACTTTTTTCTCTTTGAATAATCCTGTTACAGATTAAGCTGCCAAGTCGATAGACATCCACAGGCACATAACACTGCAAAAGCATTATATCTCTATTACAGAAACAGGATACAAATCACAGTCCTTACCATGTAGAAAATAAAATGTGCCTAGACTGATTTTCTACTTCTCTTTCATTTTGTGGAGTTCAACAAATGATCAGAAGAAAGGCGATGCTTCTGAATACTTTGTCCTAATGTGTTGGCCTTAGACAAGGAAGAAAATAACACTTTTTATTGAGTGCATGCACCATCTACTGAGGATAGGAAATGTATTCCAAATCATAATCTCAGTACAACACAGTGCAAAGCAATGGTTATGTACTACAGATAAGATGATTTCTACAGATAAGTCTGCTCCATGCTGCAGAGCTCAGAGGTGTGCTGATAAAGGAGGATATCAACCTTACAGTGTAACAATTACCTGAACCCATAAATAGGCATCTTTCTGCATTAATTAAATAAACTCAAGCATCTAATCAAAATAAGGCATTATGTGTGTGATTATGAACAAGCGCATTTAAAATGTTTTAGTGGTTAAAAAGTTTTTGTTTTGGTCTACAAAAATTGCTGTATGTTACAGATAGCATATTATTCTACTGCATTATTTTAATTCATTTACATACCTTATGAGATTTACAATGTCACATTA
The DNA here is from genome assembly GCA_009364415.1 of Spea multiplicata. Taxonomy (NCBI): domain Eukaryota; kingdom Metazoa; phylum Chordata; class Amphibia; order Anura; family Pelobatidae; genus Spea; species Spea multiplicata. Next base: position 10,792 of record VKOC01018567.1, on the reverse strand, counting down.
AAACAATGTATTGTTGGATCACTTAAATCCCGAAAATCTATTTTTTGGGGGTAATAGCAGTTTTATGTTTAGATAATACCAAGGAATTTAAAATGTAATTATGGCTTACATGTATAAGTAAACATATTTTCCATTTATTCTAAGCCGTAGGAAAAATACTCATTTTACATCTCTTATGTTAACAATCTTTATCACATTCTAGGTGAAATAAGGACACATGCCATTGTCTTAGTTCTGCAGGTACCTGGCTCAATAACACGGAAAGCCCCCAGTTTCCATGAAAAAAATGCCAGAAATGAATTTTTAACATTAACTTTGTAAAAAAAAAAAAGGGGGGCTTATTAAAAAAAAGACACAATTGATGAAGAGTTCCGTCTTAAAGACAGCAGTTCACACTGACTTCATGCCAGTGTTTGAGACTTGATTTCAAGTTACATTATGGGTCTATATATATATATATCTGGTATGTATTATTGTACTGCCTATCGTAAATACTGTTAACATAGATCATGGAACATTTTATTTGTGGAAAGTTTGGTAGAAAATAAAATTCAAATTTCAATTAGTACTGCTTACATCACCTTTTGAAACCTATCCCAGTATACGTGTAAGCCTTTTCCTTCCACCTCTATTCTGTGTTGTGCGTTACCATATTCATTATTTACCAAATCAATGTATTGAAAATAGCAACACACCCAGGATGATTGTCCTGTAAGTTAAGTCAACCAAATGTTATATAAGACTGCCTCATCATATATAGCTTTCTCCCTCACTAGCAAAATGTTGGGTTATCTTTCAACTCAGAAAATATCAACTGTGCCCTTGTGAGACAATGGAGATTATGGGGAAAACGTGATTCTGAACCAAGTCGAAAATGTGGTTTTATCCTGTGAGAGAAACAAATTAATAAATAGAGAGAGAGGGACTTATGTTATATACTTCTTTTCAATGAACACTATTGACACTATTTAATGATTTCACTTCACGTGACTCATTATCATACACAATGTATCTCCTTCAATATATCCCTTCTTCATAAATACATTACTGTATGTTACTCCACTAATACCTATATTGTTATAATACATACAAACTCTTAATCATTCTGTGACACAGCCAAAGTCATTGAGAACTTGCTGGTCTGTCTATAAAATTACCTGCCTTGACATTTAATGATACACTGAGGGCAGTGGTGGGATTCAGCCGGTTCGCACTGATTCGCACGAACCGTTTCTTAAAAAATGATCGGTTCGCGCAAACCGTTTCTTAAAAAATGATCGGTTGACGCAAACCGTTTCTTAATTACCCTATGCCGCACTCCCCCCCCCCACTTAAAGTGGTTGTGCAGCCTATAATTTGGTTTATGACGCCATTCCCCGATTTCAAGATGATGTAGATGAGATAGATGGATACCTTCAGATCTTTGAGCGACAATGTGATTTGCAGGGCGTGGAAGCGGCAGACTAGGTGACACTACTGGTGAGCCGGCTGTCAGGACAAGCCTTGGAGGCCTATGAGACCACCCCAGATGCGGCAGCCCTTCACTGAGTGGCTGCATTGCATGACCCGGGCAGCCGAAGGGTGGATCCACGGGTGCCAAGCCTCCTCCTGCAGTAAGAGACTGGGTACATGACCGACAACCCCACACCGCAGACCAGGCAGCAGTTCTAGCTGGCCAGTATATTGACTCCCGGAGGTCTACCCCACCGGAGCACCGATCAGGAGCCCGCTATGTACCACCCCCACTTCGGCCACCTCAGGCTCACCGCACTGCACCTCGTCCCCCGGCACAACAGCGGCCCACTACCTTCCGGGACAGTCGACCCTCGGGTGTCCGTTGCTACGGATGCAATCGAGTCAAGCACATTCATAGGGAATTCCCCAATGACCACGCTGCTCGACCGGGAGGGCACCCACCAGCCGGCCCATCCGGGCAGCTCCTCATTGCCTGGAGGCTCCACCATCCCCCCCACGCCACGACTGGGTCGAAGAGGATTTCGGGGTACCATACGAGGCCGACCCGGTGCAGGCCACCGCCCCGCACAATCAACATCATCACCGGCAAGTCGTATGGCTTAACGGTCGCCCTGCTCAAGGATTACGGGACAGTGGGGCTACTATTACCTTGGTATAGCCACAGATGGTCGCCGCTGTACGGGTGGCGGGAGGAAAGGTACTCCGAATCCCCACTGCCCAGGTGCACTTGGATTGGGGATCTGGCGCTCGTGAATTAGTAGTAGGTGTCATGAAGAACCTCCCCGCGGAAGTTCTACTGAGCAACGATCTGGGTCACCTAACTACCGCGTTTCACCCGGATGACACCACCGAGCAGGCACGGAAGGCGCACTACGCACTCGAGGACGGGACCCGGGTGAGTACTGTCAACCCTGACATCACTCCCGACTGTTCCCCGACGGCCCCGACTTTGCCCTGGGCCTCCCCCGCTGACTTTGCCCAGGAGACCTTGCATGACCCAACCTTACAGGGCTATAGGGACCGGGCAGGGGTGGATCCGGGTGGGGACGAGGAAGACAGAATTGAATGGAGCCAGGGGCTATTATACCGACTTACGGATGGCCAGGGAGAGACCGGTGTGCCCAAACACCAGCTGGTCGTGCCGCAAAAGTATCAGCAACAGATCATGTGTATTGGACACGACATTCCCCTGGCAGGCCATTTGGGGAGGCGACGGACCCATTACCGATGGGATCGCACCACCAGAGACCGCACTCTGCAAGTTGGGCAAAAAGTTCTTGCCCTCAAGCCAGCTAACTCCGATAAATTACAAGCTGCCCGGCAGGGTCCCTACCAGGTAGTGAAACAACTGTGTGACACTACCTACCTGGTAACCAAATGCTCCGATAGGAGGATTCAACAAGCCTTCCATGTAAACATGCTTAAGGCTTACCAGGAACGGCCCAACGAGGTGGCCGCTATTTGTGCCCCTGCCGCAGGGGATTCAGAGGATCTTCCGCTACCAGAGTTACCCCTTCGGGGCGCAGGTCAAGCGGGCATAGAGGCTATCCGACTCGCGGATCAATTAGGGGCAACCCAGCGGGAACAGGTCCGGCATGTACTGTCTAAGCGCCATCAAATGTTCTTCACTGCCCCTGGGTACACTACTGTAGCAGTGCACCAGGTGGAGACCCCGGGGCAGCCGCCCTTTCCGGCAAGCAGCTTACCGGGTACCCAAGACCGTACGGGAAGGTATGCGGTCCGAAATATGGGAAATGCTAGATCTAGGAGTTATTGAGCCCTCCAGCAGCCCTTGGGCTTCCCCGGTAATGCTAGTGCCGAAGCGGGAAGGCACGACCCGCTTCTGCGTGGACTACCGTAAGTTAAACGACTGGACTACAACCGATGCTTACCCCATGCCCCGAGTAGACAAACTCTTGGACCGCATTGCTAGGGGAAATTTTCTCACTACCTTAGACCTGTGTAAGGGTTACTGGCAGATCCAGCTGGCCCCAGAAGCCTTTCCGAAGTCGGCCTTCATCACCCCTTTCGGCTTATACCAGTTTAAGGTTATGCCGTTTGGGATGAAGAACGCCCCGGCGACTTTCCAAAGGATGATTGACCGGCTACTCGATGGCCTCCAGGACTTTGCGTGTGCATACCTGGACGACATCGCAATATATAGCGACAACTGGGACAACCATCTCGTTCACCTGGGAGTTGTATTAGACCGCATCAGGGCTGCGGGTCTCACCTTAAAACCAGACAAGTGTACGATAGGGGTTTCCGAGGTATCTTATCTAGGCCACCGGGTGGGCAGCGGGCGACAATGACCTGAACGTATGAAGATAGAGGCAGTGGCCAACTGGCCCACCCCTACAACCAAGACACAGGTCTTAGACTTTTTGGGTACAGCGGGTTACTACCGACAGTTCGTCCCCAACTACAGCGCCATTGCCAAACCCCTGACGGACCTAACAAAAAAAAAGTTGCCCCAACAGGTCCTGTGGTCTCCAGAGTGCAAAGCCGCCTTCCAGCAGTTAAAGAGTGCCTTGACCTCCGCGCCAGTACTAGCCGCACCTGACACGTCCAAATGTTTTTCTGTCCACACAGATGCCTCCACATTCGGGCTGGGAGCAGTTCTAAGACAAGTAGGAACCGACGGCAGTGAGCACCCCGTAGCCTACATCAGCTGAAAGCTGCTACCCAGGGAAGTCGGGTACGCCGCCGTGGAAAAGGAGTGCCTAGCGTTGGTGTGGGCTCTAAAGAAACTCAAACTCTACCTGTACGGGCAATCCTTTACAGTGCTTACCGACCACAATCCCCTCATTTGGCTAAACCGTGTCTCCAGGGACAATGGACACCTGCTACGATGGAGCCTAGCCCTACAACCCTACAACTTCACGTTTCAGTATTGTCCAGGAAAGCAGAACGGGAACGCGGATGGGCTCTCATGGCACACCGATCTCGTGCCCATCTGAGTCTCTGTGTGAGAGAGACTGTCTGAGTCTGTGTGTGTGTGTGTGAGAGACTGAGTCTGTGTGTGAGACTGCCTGAGTCTGTGTGTGTGTGAGAGAGAGACTACCTGTGTGAGTGTACGAGAAACTGCCTGAGTCTCCTGTGTGTGTGAGAGAGACTGCCTGAGTCTCTGTGTGTGTGTGAGAGAGAAAGCTGTGTGTGTGTGTGAGAGAGAGAGGAGAGAGACTGGCCTGAGTCTGTGTGTTGTGTGTGGTGAGAGAGAGACTGGCCTGAGTCTGTGTGTGTGTGAGAGAGAGAGACTGCCTTAGTTTCTGTGTGTGTGAGAAAGAGACTGCCTGAGTCTGTGTGGGACTGCCTGAGTGTGTGTGTGTGTGAGAGATGACTGCCTGAGTGTGTGTGTGTGAGAGAGAGACTACCTGAGTCTCTGTGCGTGTGTGAGTGAGGTTTTTATGTTTTAGTACGAAATCTCGGAAGTGGTTACTAAAAAAATTGAATCCCACCACTGACTTAGGGTGAGACAAACAAATGCCTGAAGAAAAGTTGCATTTTCATCTGTTTTTTTTCTCCAAACATTAAAATAGAATCAACATCCATATTTTATGAATTAAGAAATCTAAGTTTTAAGAAAAAGTAAAAAAATCCAAGTTTACTTGGATATTGCATATTGCGTAATGTGCTTCTTAATGAGAAAAGGTGGATTTGCCCTGTATAATACATAGATAAATGAGTGAGATTTCTTTAGAGCCACAAGTAATAAACAGAAAATCCAAAATCTAATATTACCATATTACCACTTTGCACATGCAATTTTGATCTTTCATACAAGCCAGTACTGGGGCCACACTAGGGTGTTTTTATATTTGACAAACTCTTGTAACAAATTTATTTTTATGATTTGCCATACCATATGCAGTCTTCAATACTGATACTAGATAAAGTAACTAGATATTGTGTACAAATACCTCATTTTCACGTTTTAGGCATTACAATTCATGAATCCCTGGGCTGTAGTGATTGGAGAGCAGGATGGACCATTGCTGAATCCCAGAGACCCATGTAGCATATTGTCCCGTTTATAGGCTCTTTCTTTCCTGATTGAAAGCTTTAAATTAGGGGTGCAGCCTATAAACCGGATTTGGATATTTTATTAGCTTATCCGCAAACCCCTGTCTTTTCTTGTTTGTTCCATCTTTTGTCTTTTACTGCTTTCTTTTGCTTGTCCTTGTGTGTGTTCAGTCTTCACTCCCGACCCACTTCTGCAAAATGGGCAGAGCTTCAAGGCACAATCCTCCTCTTTTGAAGAAGCACCCTAAGAAGCCCTAATATTACAGCGAGATTTGCACAGACAGAGACACATTTCTGCAACTCTTTCTCTGCAAATCTGCAATATTCAGGCTTCTTTGGGTACTTCCACAAAAGAGCGGATTTTATGGCCGGTCTAGAGCATCATGGCCTCTTTTATTATTGATTGTTACACAGGACTTAATAGAGGGGCCTGGATCGTAGAGGCTTATTTATGCACAAGTGAGGCCTTTGAAACTAATGCCAATAATGTCAATTACTTTTTTATTGATCCAAGGAGAAATCTGACTGCCATTTTGGGGCCAAGAAGGATTTTTTTTCCCTGGTTTAGTGCAAAATTGGAAAAGAGCGAAACGGGGGGGGTGCCTTCTTTTGGATCAACAAACAAATTAACAGATATAGGAAAAGCTGAACTTGATGGACGCATGTCTTTTTTCAGCCTATATAACTATGTAATACAAGGTATGCAAGGCATTTGTTGTATAGCTTGTAAAAATTAAACTTGTATTTATTTGCTGTGTAATAAAATGGCACGTTAGCAATACTCTTGCTAGAAACAGCTATAGATAAATAAAAAAGAGGGCATACATTAAGATGGACCTCTCAACACATTTTGAATGGGGGGCAACATATTGTATTAAGTCACTGTAGGGACAATGTCCATGATTCCAGCTGAGATCTGAAATCAGGTGTCAGAACCTCTTGGTTTTTTATTGCATATATGTGAATATTAGTCTTTAACTTACAGTACAAAGAATAGGGCTGTCTGCTAAACTATATTTAAATATTGTTTATGCATTTTACCGCTCATCTTGTCATTCTCAGTACTTCAGGTAAGGAAATGAAAGCAAGGTCAACAAACTGCAATGCTGAGAAATACTGTTCTTGACATTGATGTATCGCTTTTTGATTATTTCAAAGGGGTAGCAATTACTTAGGAAAGTGGTCTTTGAATAAAACACTAAACCGAAATGAAGAATGCATTGTCTAGCAGAAAAGTCTTCAAACTTATAATCTAGTGACTTTTCCCAAGTTGCAAGTATGCATATATGTTGGTAACAAGATGCTTTTAATGCTGTTATTACATTCTAAAAAAAATAAATAATATAATAAAGTACCTTCAAAAAAAAGACGCTGAAAATGACATATTGAAAGGAGGCATTTTAAGACCAGACTACCAATTTTCTGAAAGTGCTAAACTTTGCTTTTTCAAAGTAAATAGAATCTCTAAGGGTCAAACACAAAAGTAATTCTGACATTTTTTTCTTCACATCTTAATACATTTCCTTAGCTTACTAAATGGATTTGTGAACTCTGGTACAATAAAATGTTATAAAACACACTTGAAATGGTTATTGTCTTTAAAAGCATGCACTAGATGTATAATTTGAAATAATTTGTTGAATATAATGTGTACAAATATGCAGTATTGTGCAAATGTTTTAGACAGCTGTGAAAAAATGCTGTACATTAGGAATGCTTTAAAAATAGACATGTTAATAGTTTATTTTTATCATAAAGGTGGTTGAGGTGGTTGAATGGAGTCTGAACTGAAGGGAGCAGATGGAGGGTATAAAGATGGGGGCAGATGGGATAAAGGGGGCAGATGGGGGTTGAAGAGTTAAGGTGGTTGAGGCAGTTGAATGGGGCAGTTGTAGGTCAGGTGGCAGATGGAGGCTAAAGTTAGCAGGTGAAGGAGGTGGTGGTTAAGGTGACTGAAGGGTACAGATTGCGGGTCTGAAGGGGGTTGAAGTGAGAAGTTAGGGGGCTGAGGAAGTTAAAACGGCAGTTGGGGGTGTGGGGGTATATGTCATGACTATTCTCAGTGGAGTGGGAGAGATAAAATACATTTAATAGAGAAACCTGTTTTTTTTATTATTACTTACTAACATATTTGACTTCAGATTAGGTTACAATTTTTAAATAGGCTAACCTAAATTTAGGTATAGAAATCCTACAGATGTTGCAGAAAAAAAAGTGGATTCTTGCCAAATTAGAAACCATTACCGGATGCCATTATGCCCAGATTTGTACAACATATTGAAATGTCATGTGTGTTATCCACAGAATTTGATTTCCAGGGGGAATTGAATTATAATTGCACGACAACTGCTCAGTAGCGATTCAAAAGAAGACACATTAATGTTTACTACATCTATGGATTGGATGTGACAGTGGGCTTTAAATGATCATTCATCCATTAAAACACTCTCAAATAACATATGGAAAAGTAGGAAATTTATTTTGGGGGTTGTCACTGCTAGAAGTCCTTATGTTTTTGAGAAACTATCACTAACTTCCTTTTTGTGTTTTAAAGTGTACTGTTGTACTATCCGCTATGTAATTGGTAAATTGCACACTAGACGCCTGTGTGGTGTATAACAACCATGATATATTACACAAGGATTAACTACGTATGAATGGTGCACAACATGTCTAATCATTTTACACATAATTAATTTCATTTGGGTAAATAAAAAACTAAGTTAAGAATAAGTAAGCAAGAATGAATCTTTTTTTTTGAGACATGCCTTTGGATTGATTTGGCACACAAACCAATCACTTAGGAGAGGAAATCACATCAGTCCCCCTGATGAGGCAGGGTTTTTCATACAACTGGGTATAAAGCAATAACTTCCTTTTATGTGTCATCCCTCTCTTTTGTCATCCCTTTCTTTTGACCAGAATATTTTGGTCTTTTAGGCTTTTAACTCAGGTCTCCAGATTAAGGATGATAGCTTTGCAGCAAACCTCTATAGGACTACCATAGTTTCCTTATAGCGATTAATTGTCATTTTTGGATTCACATTGAGACCTGTTTGTCTTATCTGAAACTATCACATGGGTTTGTCTTTTACATCATTTTGCTTAATTTTGTTTTACAGTGTGTATTCCATGTTTCTTAGGGAATACTATTAAAAGTTAAGTTTTAACCCTGTTTTCTCCTTTGTTTACGTTATATATATCCATGTATGTGTGCCCCAGGTTATATCACATTTATTTAATATCCTCATGACACGACAATGGTTTTATTACACCCAAGTGACTGGAGCTTTTTTTTACCTTGAATTTTTTGCTGGTAAAATGTTTTTTAAAAAAACAAACAACTCAAAAACATTGCTTTGCTTTTAAGAACAGCAAAATACTCTCTCTAGAATGAAATTGGATGTCTTTTTGTAATTGGTGCTGAACATAGTAGATTTACATATTGTTATATAAATTGCAATTACTAAAATGACCAGTAAGCATTTTGAGACAAGGTTGAAAGGATTAATTATATTTTTCCCTACAAAACTTACTTAGCATTCTGCACATTTACATTGTTGTCAAAGGTAATACATTTGATTAAGCCCGTATAAATTACACTGTATTAACCAGTTTAATGACTCAATCAGCTAGTACCACTGGGCTTATCTTATTTGCTGCATCACTGATCAAACTCATGCCTACATAAAATGTGCAATACTTTTATGAGAAAGGAAATGTTGGATTATTGCAAACATCCTATTTCTTAAGTACTACTTGCAGCCCAATAATTCATTTGTTTTCCAATCATGCTAGCCCTAATAAGTGTCTATAATTAAATCATAAGTGAAGGAATAGCAAATATTATAATATATATAAATATTATATCATATATTATATAATATATATATATATATATATATATATATATATATATATGATACATTTATAAATAAAATTCAGATTAGATAGAACTATGACTCTTGAATGGAATATGAAACTATAAAAATACTTGCAAAGTAACAAATGTCAACATATATTAGGAACACAATAGAGATAGACAGATAGAGAACACAATTGCAAGATAGACAGATAGACATTTGAGAGCTAAAAACTTTTCGTGTGAACCACAAACGTTGAATTCATATTTTACTCAATATACACAGTGTCACATTCCACATTCATATCCACAACCAAATGAAATTGTACTAAAGGCCTTTTTCAAGGGAAGGATCCAGTCATTGAGGAAATGCATCACTGTTATGTTGACATATTGGCTGTATATGAGATTATAGATCCATCAAGGGGTGCTTGCACAGTTAGGATAAAACGTAAGCAAATACAATAGTGTAAATAGCTTTGTTACAACAGAAAAGACAATGTATATAATGCATCACTCACAAGTGGAAAAATGAAAACAGGATCTTCTCATGAAATTAATCAATGACAGCAGCACACAATGGCACAGTACCCTCACAGCCAGAAAAAAAAGAATACAAGCCAAAACACTTGCAAGTATTGCACATAGTATGGAAACTAAACAGAATATGTTGATAATATTTGAAGAGTGGTCTTGATCCGTAAGTGCTAATAATGTGCTTTTCAGAAAGTTCTTAAAGTGCTTTGATAAAGTCCTGTAATAATCCAAGGTGCTTCTCCAAAAAAGTGCTATGTGGCAAATTCAAAAATAGGATCCCCCTACTGATGCCTATAGCTACAAATGCATACCTGAATTCATGTTATTTAATCAGAATAAATATATAAATAAAAAATAAATATAACAATAAAACAAAAAAAGAATAAATATCTCGCAATAAAAAGTCCTCAACACGTTTCGTCTATTGTGTTCTTAAGGAAGAAAATACATTTGAAATATATTCTTTTCCAATGATCCATCTTATATATTCCTGGCACTGTGTTTAGCCACATACGTCACACTGCATGTAACTTATCTTCCATGCGCGTCACCATGTTATTCCAACATGGTGGATCTGTAGTTTCTATCTCTGTGGACACTTCCACATGCAGTCCATCTGTGACCCCCGATCACTCCCCATAGGTAAGTATATCCAATAGGACACAATCCGTACAAAGAAAAGGTATCGACAATCTCATCAAAGATCAATGATAACCCGAAATGGTCAAAAAAATAAATGTAATAACAAGGTTATCCCATATGTGTTCATGTAGGTAAAGTGACATAAGAGAAGAAAAGAAAAAAAAATGATAAAGAACTGTCTAGGTATATAAATGTGATGTAATACAGATATAAATGTGATGTAATACAGATATATGTATGTATATATATATA